>BMAV01016264.1:0-16149 GCA_019973955.1 Trichonephila inaurata madagascariensis | reverse complement strand
TTTTTTTGATGCCTAAAATATAAATTGCTTCGAAACAAAAAAAAACTGATTAGTAAGGGGTAATTTTTTATGCAAAAATCTATTTTCGGCACACCCATCTATATATGATATGGATATTAATTCACAAAATTTATTATAATGAATGTTCAAATTCTAAATTTTAAATTATCTTTTCTTCTTTATTTTTTAAATTTATTTTCATCAAACTTCTACGTCAAATGGCATTATTGCGGAACTTTTTCAATAAATGACGGAGGGATTACGAACTGTATTTGTTTGGAAAAAAAAAGGAAATTTGTGATTTTTAAATTATTTTTAAAAAAACAGTTAATAAAATAGGGAAAGAAATTTTTTTTAATTTTCCTTATAAAAAAAAATAAATTATTTTTTTAGTTACTTATTTACGTTATTGAATAAATATGCAATTGTAATATTAAATTATTTTAAACACTCGATTTTCTTTTTATTTTAACAGCAAAGATGACCGACGAAATGAAAACTATTTTGGGAAATACACCAATGGTAATTATTGTCAAGATTTTATTAAATTATTTTAAAAAAATTCATACCTTTTTTAAAGACATTTTTTAATTTTTTTTTCTTCCTGTAGATAGGACATAACTTTCCCCCTCCACCACGAAAAATTTTTTTGAAGAGAAGATTTTATTTACTTTTTTTAATGTTTAAAACTTAAAAACGGTACATCTGACAAACAGGAAATTACTGGCGGGGCAGTGGGTAAAAAAAAAGAAAACCATTTTTAATATTTCTTTTTATTTTTTGATATCAAAGCCCCTAAAAAATTTTTAACCAGGTGTCAAACTCGCGGCCCCAACAAGCATTTTGCGGGCAGGTTAATATAAAAAAACACAAAACACACCGAAACAGCAAAGATAAGAAAAGGGTTTCGTTTAAAAGTACTTTTTACATTTTCTTGTTCTTTATATATGTTTATTTTTGGGCCGGGTTAAAACCCGTTTTTAAACAAACTTGTTTGTACAACTAGAAGTCTGATCGTAAGGGTATAAAAAAATAATGGACAATGTTTTAAACCTAAATACTTATAAAAAGTTCTTTTTTTTGCCCCAATGAACTTTGATATTCAAATTTTTGCCCCACAAACAGAGACTTACAACTAAGAAAGGGCATGTCAGTGGCGAACGTATACCCCGAAACCCGAAACCCTACTTTTTGGCCACGATGCCAAGTATCCTTTTGTAAGATCCGGTTGGGGCCCCAAATCTGTTTTGGGGGGCATTTTCCATTACACCCTGAGCACAGTAATAAAAGAGAATACCACTTGGTTGACTACCCAAAAAATCATGCCCAAAAATTGAAAATTTTTTTTTTTTGATTTTTTTTATGACCATCTTTTAGCTTAAAAAAATCCCGTTTTTTATTTTCCATTTACGGGAAAAAAAACTGCAAGTGTTTTAAAAAAAAAGAAGATCCATTTTTACACAAGATGTCCCATTTTAAAAATCGTTTCATTTTTAAAATGTTTTTTTTTCAAAAAACCTCAAACCATGTTTTAAAAAGTTTTGAAAATAGTATGCTAAAATTTTTTTTGTGAATGTTTTGTATAACAGTAGAAGTGTTTTGACCTTTTTTTTTAACCCCAGTTTTTTTCAAAATTTAAAGTTCTTATGTGAATGAATCACTTTTTTTAAAGAAATTTTCAAAATAGTCAGTATGATAAAAGTTTTTCTGTTTTTGAAAAAAAAAATATATTTATCTTGAAGGTCTTTTAAAAAAACAGTAACAAACCAACACATTAAAATTGAAAATTGAGAATTTGTTCAAAAACATTTTTTTTACGAGGGTCCCCGTTTATTTAATTTTTGCATTTCACCGTTTCATCCGCTTTTTAATAATAATAAAAAAATTTTTTAATTTTTTATTTTTCCCTTTTAAAAAATACTAAATAAATCTAAAAATCACAAAAAAACCTCATATCTCCATTTTTCAAAAAAGTTTCGAAGCAGTGGGTACCAATAGTGAGCTAAACTCAAACAAGATTGTTACTAGTTCTTTGCTCTATAAGCCTACTAGAAATAATAATTTTATTCCTTTTCATTCAAAAAATTTAGGGGGAGACCTTTTAGTAGGTACATTATTAGAAATCTCTATCTTAGAAGCTTTATTCTCGACTAAACACTCCACGCATGCAGCTATATTAAACTTTTCCAGACCTTTAATATTTTTCGATAAATAGCTGAACAGCATACAGCTTTCTAATTTTAAAAAATTCTGTCATCTTGCTAAAAACATCAAGACAAATAATATGGGAGAAATTAGGGGACCCGAGGGCCCGGGTTGGGTATACTGACATTTGGGGGAGGTTGTCCCCCCGGGGGTTTTTTAAAATGAGTTTAGTTAATTTTCATTAGAGTAGTTGATCTTAAATTTTTTAATTAAATAGTACATTATATTTAACGGGTCCTATCACGCCTTTACTAAAAGGCAGTTTTTTTTTACTTTTGATTTGTCAGTTTGCATATAATTGTTGTTGATCCTGATGGAGAAATGGAACATCTAAAAGAGTTAAATGTCGATTTGAAACCATAATGCAGAGAATCCCGAAGGCCCTTCAAAGCAAAAATCAGCACAGGTTTCTAATGTTTATTTGATCCAAATTTAAACCGTAATTGTTAGAACTTTTTGCAGTTATTCTAGTTAAAAACTTTAACATTATATGCAATTTCTGTATAGTATAGTATTTACTTATTAACTGAAGATAAAATGTATGAAAAGTTTTAGGAGAACATTACGAAATGTCTGGAAATGTAATTGAGCCAATTATACTCAATCTTGGCTATGGATTGAAAGGATTTCTTGAAGTATCTATGGTAGAATTTACTGTTAGAAATAAGAAAGGAGTTGGAATAATATTCTCTGGGTAAGTACAAAGAGTAAGAAAGAAAACTGATATAATATCAAGTACAACCGATAAATAATTGTGTATTCTCTTATATCAATATTTCTTTCATACTACAAGAGCAAAAAAGTTCCCGGAATGGTCTACATTCACACAGGTGTACATTGGAGGGGAAATATCTCTTTCAAAGGTTGGCAGCACTAATAAGAAATACAAACAACCATCTAGAATTATTTACCAGTTCTGTCGGCATTAGCTGCTGATCCTTTCTGACAAACCGAATTTTTCTTTCGTTGGATTTTGCATTGTCATCTCTGAAGCAGCATACAAGCATCAAATTCTGCATTTTTCTAGAGAAATTACCTTTTGAGACACTCGAGATGCTGGAGAAAGCACACGGAAACGATGCCACTAAAAAACCAGCTGTGTACGAGTAGCATATGCGTTTTCGCGAAGGTCGCACAAAAATCGAAGATGGCCTGCGGACTGGACTCTTCTACTACAAATGAGGATATTGAGCGCGTTAGAGAAATCGTTCGCAAGGACAGACGAATAACCATTGATGCAGTTGCTTCTGGATTTGGAATTTCCTATGACTGTTCACAGCATTCTTCATGGTAATTTCGACCTGCATCGTGTTTTTGTTTGTAAATGTTTCAAAAATGTTATCACCTTGTGATACCACCCCGCTTTGGTGACCATATCTTTGATTGCCAGCGTGAGCTAGAGGTGTAGGGTTTGCGAAAGGAATAGACATTTTAAATTCTTAATATGACTTTATTAAGAATAGAACTTAAATGTCTAACAATTTAGATAAATTTAAATAAGTGAGAATCTAGAATGAACGAACACACAGTGATAGTTAAACCGAATCGCGTAACTTAGACAACTTCCTTTATTTGATTAATTAATCCACCTACTTGCACTTCTAATAATATTACAATCTTAATATCAAATAATCAGTCCTACCTTAATCCCAAAGTTAACTTCAATCTTTATATGGAAACGTCTGGGCGCGCGTGCAATGGTATGCACCTTGCAGTAATGGCTGGGTTTCCGGGTAACTTTACGATAGGCTGTCAATTCACGCTTGTATCTCTTCCAAACATAACATTCCCCAAATTGCCATCTCACTTACTGAAACTTCTGTTCTTTTAAAAGCTATCTTATTTGCATTTCTTGTTCACATTCACTTTTTGGGTTTTGGTTGGAAAAAGAGTTGCCATTAATCTTGACCACCAAAAGAACCAGAGGTTATGTTAAAGAAAAGACGCGTGAGCCCGTCACAACCTGAACAAAAAGAGAGAGAGTCAACATACCCAAAGTTTGATTGGCGCGACTGGTAAAAAGACAACTGAACTGAACTGAACTCAGTGGCGCAACAGCCCATGAGGGCCAAAGCCTACGGTGCCTATCTCAGTATACGTGACCTTAGGCGCTCGGGTGCATGCGCAGATGCTTTGGTCAAGTGATCAGTCTGACGCGAAACACCCAGTGTTCAGATCCCAAGCAAGCTGGTACTCATTTATCGACACACTGAAGGGATGAAAGGCTGAGGATTTGAATCCCGGACCTGTGGCGTAGAAGCGCGATACACTACCACTCAGACACTAGGCTTCGAAAAAGACAACTTCTTGAAGAAACTGTGACGGTATTGATGAGACATTAGGGGTGCTTTCTTTACAACCCTTAGACAAAATGTCTGTCAAGTGAATATAAACAAAATATCACCAAGGAAGGAGAAACTTCGTCTCGATCCTTCTGTCGACTGCTTCTTTGAACTTTTCCCTATTGAAGGGTGTACTATCTTTCTAGGTATCTGATAATTAGATTTACCGTCAAAATCTCTCAAACAGTATTTATTCAAAACTTGTATTATTAATATAGTTTTTTTTAATGTTTTACTAAATTTACTTTGAATTATATGTTTTATCGACTTCAACTACTTTTTGTCATGTTTTCTTTAAGGTATCCGATTACGTTCACAACCGTGATTTTGCAAAAGCATATAAATGGATAATATTTATGATATTTAGTGTCACTTAGATTAGAAAATGTATTTAAAATGGTTTTAAGAATATTATTACAATAAAAAATTATTTAAGTACAATATTTTGACAAAAATGAACATAGAATGGCCAATTATCAAAATATTCTCCTTTTATAAAAAATGCTTCTAAAAGAATTATATTTTGTGTGTGTGTGTGCTCTTATATAAGGTAAAAACTTCTCCAGAGAGTCTGAACTATTTTTTTTTTTTGAAAAATTTACATTATTTTCAGAGTTACAACCCCTTGAAATAATTATCGGCGTTTTTTTCGTCAAATGTCGCCCCTCTGTTGTCGTAAAACATGGATAAACCCACTTCTAAGATATATATTTCAAAAATTCTAGTTGAGCCTCTGTAGAGAGGTCTGAGCTATATGCAGGCAAAATATTATTATAATAGAAGCATTTTTCACAAAAGGAGAATATTTTGAAAATGGATAATTCTATGCTTTTTTTGTCAAAATATTGTTCTTAAATCATTTTTATTGTAATATTCTTGAAACAATTTTTATGTACATTTTCTAATCTAAAATGACATAAATATCATAAATATTATCCATTATACTACATTGCAAATCATGGTTCAATTTGGATACAACAAAGTAATGTATTTTTTAGATTTACGAAATTAAAGAAACTAAGTGCTTATAGCTCAAATTATTATTATTTTATAATTTACAAAGTTATTATTAAAATAATCTAATTATTAAATTTATATATATATATAATCCTTAGATTTAAGTCACAAATTCTTGCTAAAGGTAAAAAAAAAATTAATTTCTTAAAAATCTATTTTTGCAGACTTAACCAAAATTATTTAATTCTAATTTGAAGTATTTTTCCAACTTTTTTACCCAAGATTATTATTTCAATTTAATAAATAATGTTTGTAACATATGTACATTGCTTTAAATATATGAAAAATTCAGATTTACAGGAGTTTTTATTTAAAAAATTTATGAAGTTTTCTTTTTATTTCGTATTTTTTTTTTTCGAAAGAATTTGAAGCATTATTTAATTTTTATTTCCAGGGAAATTTACGATGTACCTAAGCCAAACTTCAAACCCGTGCCTACACTATCACTTCCACAAAGTTAGTAGCTTTCGATCAGTTTTAGTCGGATTTAATTCGTTTTACTTTAAACGAAAAAGCTCTAATTTAATTACATAAATCAAGAGTTTTCTTTCTTTTTTTATAATTTAAGGTGACTGTGTTCGGAACCGTGGGGTTTTCGATAAAGAGAGTATAAATTAATAATGTTTCGCGATATTTATATAGTGTCAGTTGAATTAAAATATTCTTGTAAAATTGTATTAAGAACGTTACTATATTAAGTATTTAATTTTGGGGGGCAAAAAATTCAGAATGAATGTCATATTTTAAAAACATATACCTCATATGAAAAATAAATATTATTAGCATAGAAGCCTTTTTCATAAAAAAGAGAATGTTTTGAAAATATTTCATTCTTCCTTTATTTTATGTCATTTATCGATAATGAAAATTACGTTTTTTTCAAATAGAAAAAAAAGGCTGATCTACTTATAAAACAGATTAATTATATTTTGATTAAACATTCTGTGAGTCATTCGACATTAAAAAAAATTTGTTTTCGAGATTTCGTGATGGAAATTTTAGTCTCGAGAACGGTCTAGGTATTGCAAAAATTTTAAGACTAGAAATTTCAAGTTTATTGGAGGAAAATTCGTGTCGAATTCAATAGGAGCTTTCAGAACAGTTTAGAACAGTGGTTTTCAAACTTATTGTGCCTACTCACTTGAACCTTTTATAGCCATGATCCCCTCCTCCTCAGATGAAATAACTCTATTTCAGTGCGCAATAAAAAATTATTACAAACTTAATTTTGATGCCTGAAAAAATTATTACAAAAAATGAAATTTATATTGATAAATATTGAATAATAAGGCTATTTTATAAATTAGTTTAAACAAAAGTGTAACTTCGTTTGATAAATTTATTTACAAAAAAATCAGTTGTGTATAATACGTACGCAACGTACTTTATCTCGCAACAGTACAAAGAATAATACCGCTTTTGTCCAAAAACAAAGAAGAATTTATTGCATTCGCTTGCACATCTCGGGATCACGCACAAAACAAAACTGTTGATTAGATGCACGACTCTTTTATGCTACCATATTTTAGACAATTTACTATTTGACTGCCATGTCGTGGCGAGATTCCGTTCCTATTTAAGCCTGCACAGACGGTCTCAGCTCGATTATCTCTATTTCCACCATGAGTTGATTCATTACTTGTATTTTATCTACCTTTCTGTAATATTTTACTCTAAAATTTTTAATTTTTTCCCTGACATTTTTTAACACGGAAAAATCATGATAAATTAATTCTAACTTTCATAATAATTGAAATGTGAATCACATATTTTTTACTTTATGTTGAACCTTTCGCAGACCCCTTACCGTTTTCCGCGCATTCCCAAATTAATTTTAATTTGTCATGGATACCCTGAGGTCAAAAAGGACTTTCCCAGGGAATATAGGATTAACCACCACTTTTGGGAAGTGCTTAGCGGTTACTCACCGAAATATCTCTTCGATTGCATGAAATGAAAAAAATTCAGAGGGAAGGAAAATGGGTTTCACATAAAACAACGGTAGAGAAGAAAAATTGAGCAATTAACATTTTCATGAATTTGCTCTCTCGGTACAAGAGTAATTTTTACCGAAAATCATTACACCAGCGTTTCTCTCCAGAGCTGTGGGGGCGCGCCCACTCACATGGGGGCATATTAACTCTACGAGAGGGGCACGAGGCAAATTGAAAAGTCAGAAAAAAATTTTTAAAAATTTTTTAAAAAAACAAAAAAAACACTTAAATTAAAAAAAAATTTTTGTAATTTTTAAAAATGAATGTTTAACTGTTTTTTAAATTTTTTTCCCAATAAAAAAACGTTTCTAAGTGACCGGCATTATAAAAAAATTTAAAAAGGAAACACAATAATTTTCCTTTTAAATCTTTCGCCATTGAAAGTTCCATTCCTTCAAAAAGCTTTGGGGGAATAATTTTTGGGGGAAAGGGGAAGTCAAAGAAAAATCTTAATAAAAAAACCCCTTAAACGTCGGCCAATTTTTTAAAGCTTTGGGGAAATTTTTATATAGCAGTGCACAAAAGAGTTTAAAAACATTTAAAACCCCAAAAAAGCGGCAAAGTATATAAGAATTAAAATTAAAATTATTGAAATAAGGGGGTAAAATTTGTTTTAATATTGGGTGGGAATTTTGAAAATTGGGGGGAAAAGGGTTGTTAAGTTGGGGCGGGGAAAAGTGGTTTGAAAAGGGTTGTAAGGGTTGGGGCAAATATTTTTTTAAAAAGGTTTTCCAAAAAAGTGTTTCTATCGTTCAGTGAGTTTGGGAAAAAGAGTAATTTACTAAGGGGGTTTAAAAACCTGGTCAAGTGTTACAATGGAATCTTTTATTTTTCATTGATTCATTTAAGTGATATTCTGGAGGAAAAAAGGCCATTAAGAGAGGTCAAGGAAGGTAGAAAGTAATCTTTTTGCATGGCAACGTTCGTCCACAACGAAAAACACTCCTGAACTCGTCTTCCCTTGGGGTTTAAAGAAATTACCCCAACATTGGGTTTGGTCCGATTTGGGATTATTCTGATTACACTTCCTTTTCAGATGGATGTCGTTATATTTAAAATCCAGTGGTTCACGAAAGTTGATGTGTGTTCGAAACCACCAAGTCTATATAGAGAAGGCATTCCTCTCTCTCTTTCCGATAAATGGCAAAATACTATAGATAATAATGCAATATACGTTTTTTTTTTTCCCCGTATTTTTCAACAAAGTTAAATGTGACCAAAAAATAGCCGAAATTTTACTTGCACGCTTATTATTTTGTGATGGTGTGATATACGTATTACGTACATAAATAAATATTATTATGATTTTAATTTCAATTTTTCTCATACAGATGTTCCACTGACTGTAAAATTTACTGACGACATTTCGTATTTTGGAGAAATATCTGGAGGAAAAGGATCTTCTCTTGGAAAACTGACACAATTGAGCAAGGAGGAAAAAACTGTAAGAGAATTCATAATTTATTTTGTTTCATAAAAACAGGCATTACGTTGACATGTATAAGAAAATAGTTAATAAAAATTATAAATATAACTTGTAATGACAATAAACAGGGATGCATTGAACTATTACAGACTATTTATATTTTTTGTTAAGGCATCCTTGGGCGTATTCTCACCTAACATAATGGATTATGAATTGATTGAACATATGTTCTTAAATAATATTTTCTAAATTTAGTATTGATATGGCTGTTTCTCAACACATAATGATATCGCTTTTTTTCCAGTTCATATAGTGCCCAAAGGAATAATAGTAACAACATCTGCCTATAAAGAGTTTTTAACACCAGAAATACTAGAGGCTGTGAAGAATCTAGAAAATATAGCTTAGTAAGAGCCTTAGAAATATTTCTATCATTTGAGCTAAATAAAGGCCCTGTGAAAAGTTTCTAAAATAAAACATTTTTCATTCTTACTGCAGTGGAAAAGAAATGTAAATAAAAGAGGCTTGCAATGAGTGAGTAAAAACCAGTTATTTGCTATTATGGCATCGTTTGTATCAGTGATCGCCAAACTCCAACGATGGCGAGCTACTTGTAGTTCGAAGAGACATTTTCAGTAGATCTTGTTGTCGCGAACTCTTGCCCACTAAATTGTGAGGACTAAACAAAGGATCCGACTTGCTCTTAAAATACTCGCTTTATAATGACTATCTAATCACTATCTAAATTCGACCAAAGCTATGGATCAGGTCAGCTTAAACAGGAAGCAAAATATCTAGAATCTATATGCAAACAATGGATGGTCCTCAACACAATGCTAGTCCTGGAATGGCTCATTGGACCTATATACTTGAACCCCCAGTTTCCAATATTAACTTATCTAACTTCTTAAGACAACAATCTCCATCATCTTAACTTCTTTCTTTAATTGTCTTTAATTAGTAACCTTCGTTAATATAAATCGCGGTTCCTAAATAGAAAGAGGTTTTATAATCAAAAACGTCATTTAAGTAAGATTCCCTAGAGGATTGATTAGTAAGAATCGCGAACAAAACCCGTTGCAGAGTTAGCGCTCCGGTTTGCTAACCTAGAATCCTCCACTAAGCTGAGGCTGAAGACAGGGAGCTCTGACAACAAAAACTGTTTCTCCCGCACAGCTACCAGTATCAACCTCGTTCCATAATTGATTGTATAGATGTGAGGTTGTGCAAGTAATGTTTTTATGTGTATATTAGACTTTTTTTAAATTAAATATTTTGATTAACGCATTGGTAATAACCTTGGACTCTTTTAATGATGGCATGTCATGCGGAAACTTACACTTTCATTCGGAATGTGAAACCGATTACTTCAACAAGATAAAGAACAAATGCATGTGTTTTCTGTGCTATGCAAGTGTAACAGTTGGGAAGAAAGGGAACGCTTAGTTTCACTTCAAAACCTCCCAATACACAGTTACCTACTCCCCAACATTAAAAAACGTTGATGACAAAAGAAAGAGTTCCCCATCCTTCTCATTAAAGTTAATAAGTTTGATAAAAAAAAACTGTATGTTATTTCATTTGTTATTCATTACTAACTACACTTCAATTTCTTTCTAAGTACAACTCGATTTCAGTTTCTTTTTGTTATATACAGTTAAATTAAAATGGATTTCAAAGTTACTAGAAATGTTAGTTTATAGGCATACAAGAATTTTTTCTGAAGTTGATAGTTCTTTTAGTTTGTAGCTCACCGCAAAATTTAAAAACGGTATTTTTGCTCTCAGAAGTTTAATAAGTTTGGCGACCATTGGTTTTTATAATATTTAGCAGTACATACTTATATGCACACACATATATGCATACATACATAGTACGATCCAAAAATTGGGGGACTGCGACCGTTGCTGACGCGACGAAAGTAAGAACCTAAACTTAAACCACTTGAAAAGGATTCTCCCTCGCCTCCCCTACCTGGACGGGTTGGTTCAGTTCATGTCATGTGACCGAACCGCACGCACAGCTGTTAACTTCCAAAACTAGTTATCTTTGTTCAGCTACATAAGAAAGATGGCATTTCATGAATAGCGTTAAACATTATATATAAATTCTGTCCCCGCTTAGGTAAAACACCAATAGAGACTTTGGAAATGCTAAGTAAGGTGTGTGATGAATCTACTATAGCAAGATCAAATGTTTACGAATGGCATCCGCGGTTTTAAAGAGGGCTGATAATCCATCGAGGACGATGAACACGTTCGACGGAACTTGAAAAATGTTGCTTTGGTGTCTGAATGTGTTCAAAAAGAACGTCGTCAAACACTTGTACAAATCGCTGAAGATACACACTTCTTGATGACGCCATTTGAGAGAATCCGTTAGTCGTAAGCTGCCTCAGTTCTGGCCGAGTGACGACTGGTATCCTCTGTATGACAACGCACCAGCACATCGATCCCGATTGGTAAAAGAATTCCACGCCTTCCACATATCCCCTTATTCACCAGACTTAATCCCATGTGACTTTTACCTGTTCCCATCAATGAAAAAACATTTACAGAAACGCCGTTTTGTGTCATCAGATGAGGTGTAAGAAGCACCGCAGGATGCCTTACGGAAGGTTGTGAAAAATGTCTTCCAGGAGTAATACGAACGCTGGCAAAAGTGCATCGTCTACCAAGGGGACTACTTGATATGTGCTTCGTTTCTAGAACTAGGTAGTGTTTCTCTACCCTTTAACCCCAACTTTTGATCATACTACGTATGAGAGTGAGTGATTTTTTCTTTTTTGTAAAAAAATCAACAGTTATTCTATTTTATTTTAGAGTTGTTCCCCATATATATTTAGAACATTTATTTATTGTTTTATATACTTTCATACTTCCAGTTACCAATAGCGAAAACGAAACACTAGTAATTAGTTATGAATTAAAGTGTAGCTTACAAATTATGAATTTAGTATTATTATGACTTTTAAGGCTTTTTAGGAATTACTTCACTCTGAAAATAACGAATAATAACTTTTTTAGAATTTGGATAGATTTTTAAATTTAAAGCATTACAAGTAAAAGAAAGTTTAAGATATATTATGTTCTTTTTCTTCAATATATTTCATTCATATATTATTTTTAGGGTTTCATGCATTGTAGAAAAGGCTACAATTACCGAACCAAATTTGTCAAAGTATTATCAAAGATCTCTCTGATATATTTGGAGACGATGTTAAACAGCACAAATTCGCCGTTCGCTCTTCTGCAACAGGTGAAAAATAATACACTATTCTTATAGTTTTTTTTTATTTTAGCGTCAGTTGTCGTACTTGTAAAGAAATATTAGAACGCGTAGAAGAATAAAAGAACGCATTTATTTAAAAGTATATTTTTATAGTTTTGATTTTTTTCGTTTCCTTCCATTGCATTTAGGGGAAGATACTGCGGCTATGTCTGCTGCTGGGCAAATGGATACTTTTCTAGGAGTTCAGGGTATTCTAGAGGTAATGATTTTGTACATGTTTCTGACGAAAAAGAAATTAGAATATTAACCCTTTATCTACCGACTGTACTTATATGTACCACATACTTTAAAATTACATAGAATAACCATTTTTACGAATACTCCTACGATATTTAGCAGGAATATTCTTTGAAGCCCACTCTTCCAAGGTATATGGCAGCACGGGTTCTATGATGAGTATTAGGTGAATAGTTTTATAGCAGAAATTGCGTTTCAGCGCATCACGAAGTTTGTATTTTTTTTCCTGAAAAAGAAATTTTTATTTTTTGTAAAAAAAACTTGGTGATTTGAATATTTATTTTAATAACAGTGTATGAAATTTTTTTTGAGGATTATCTTTAAAAATTAATTAGCCTGGGGTTAGATTTAAAGTTAAATTTTTTTTTTATTTTTAACCCCTTTTTTTCAATGAAGTGATTAAAAATATATATATATATAGCAGGAAAAAAACTGCAGTAAATCATAATGATTTAGAAAAAGGGTTAAATTAAGTTTTAAGTTTATTGCATTGAAAATTTTTTTTGTTTACATCGATAAAAATTTGTTCTTTTATTTATTAAACTCTAAATTTCTAGAGGGAAGCTTAGAGTTCAATATTTTAACAAATAGGATGCGTTCAAAAATATAATTAATAGTAATCAAAAATTATAAAATGAATTTAAAAAGAGTATTAATTTCCCTTTTATTTCCGCGGGGGATAATTACGGATCACCTTACTTAATGTATTTTTTGAAATAATTTAATGCATAAAAATCTCCATAATATGTAATGTAAAAAAATTTATGATTTTTTTTTTTAAAAAAATTACGTTCAAAATGTTTATCTCATATTCAAAAATTTTTGTTCATGGGGGCCCCAAAAAAAAAAAAATTTTTTCAAAATATTTTTTAAAAAGATATTTTATGATCAAACCAAAAAAAAAAAAAGGGGGCTTTTATATCAGTATAATGTAATCCTCAAACAAAATGACAAGGGTTTTTTTGGGGGTTCTTTTGTTAAAATAATTTTGCCAAAAACTAAATTATTTATATGGATCAATAATGGAACGAAACATAATATTTAATTTACGGCTTTAATAATAATACTTTTATGAATGGTTCACATTTTTAACAGTTTGAAAAAAAATGAGCAGAATCCATTTTATGAACTTAAAATGAATACGGCAGTACTTTTTTTAATATACTGGTATAAATCCTTAATTTCACATTACATTTCTAAAAACTAATCGTGATAATTTCTTTTTCCCGTTTTGTAGATATTTACGTCTGTGAAAAAGTGTGGGCATCTCAATTTGGTTATATAGCCATCGAATATAAAAGGTAATAGAATAAGTATGCCAGTCATTTCAATTCTATTAAGGATAAATATGAATTGAAGCTAATTAAAAGGAATCACTTTACATATTTTTAAATATTTCTTTAAATAAACAATATTGTTCATGTCCTAAGTTTATTGTGTTAAGTTTATTTCTTTTTGCATCGCATTACAGGATGTTTATAAAATATAATTTGTAAATACTAAAATCCACAAAAGTTATTACAGTGAAATACATTAACGCGAAAACGCTTAAGACGAAATTTCATTTAACACGAAATAATATAATATTCCCAAATACGTATTTCCATGCAGTTGTTTCTCCTATCACGAAATGAAAATCACTTTATATGAAAGAATCACCCTTATGGGAATGAACGAAATTCGGAAAACACCAGTCGTGCAAGCGAGATTTAAGAGGGGTGTGGAATCAAAGAGAGGTGGTTTCACAAGTTTCGTAGAAAGGAGGCTAACTCGGCATTCAAATACCCTCGAAACACACACACAGACTGTGACCAGCCAATTTTGTTTATCTAAGCTACTTTCACCCTCCACCCCTACAAACGCCACACAAAATCTCTCTCAACTGAGTTGGCTTTGGAATTCGGTGACAAGTGCATCGCAGTGTGAATAAAAATCATTGAGTTTGGCTCGCGGTTTTTTTTTCAATTTTAGAATTTTTTTACGAGTAGAATGGAAACGAGCTCAAAGGGGAAAGCAAGCTGGTATTTCGCTTAAAATGAAGATGAAGCTTTTTAAGATTGTTGATCAAACACAGAAGAAGAAATCAGAAACCTGTTAAGATTTTGGTTTTGCTAACTCTATATTATCAACACTAGCTAAAAAAAGGAGAGTAAATAACGCGAAAAATGTTTCTTACACATCTATATCAAAAACATTTACTCTAATAAACTTAATTTTGTTGAATTTTTGCTTTTTTTAGCAATATTCTTTAGCACGAAATTCTTTTAACATGAAAAGATATTTCAGTCCCCTAAGTTTCGTATTAAACTATTTTCACTGTATATATTAGATATGAAGGAAGGTTTCGATCTGGGTACCTTCCGATCCGAAAACAAGTATCTTAGCCACCACACCAAAATGATCGTCATCGCGTGGAGGCTATTACTGGTTTATCTAGATATCACACCGTCACACTCCCCCTTGCCAGTGATTCGGTGAATAGGTGAACGAATGATGTCATATTTGTGGCAAGCATGTGAGCAGTTGCATCACTTTGAGTGCGACGGCTTAGTGGGTTGTGTCATCGTGTGTGGCGGCTTAATTGCGTCATGTGTCTGGTGGCTTGGTTGCATTTGTTGTGGATAGAGGGCGCCACGTCTGTTGCGGTTCTTTTGCACGTCCGTGTCACCAATGAAGGAAGGTTTCGATCTGGATACCTTACGATCCAAAAACGAGTATCTTAGCTACCACGCCAAAACAATCGTCATCGCGTGGAGGCTATTACTGGTTTATCTATCATCTGGTATATCACATCACCACAGATACATCTTGCAATGAAAAATTTAAGAATTTTTACATATTACTTTCCATGAAATTTCAGAAAACAGGGATCCACAGATAGTGGAGCATGAAACTGTACATACGTATCTGGTTCTTTTCACATGTCTCTTGTTCTCTCTAAATGTTTTTTGTAAAGTTATAGTATGATCAGTAACTTTCAATCGTACTTTATCTGGAACAGTTTCGTCGGTGCTGAGGAAATTTACATGTTGTCCTTTGTGTGTACGACTTAAAAATCTAGAGATTAGTTGGCTTGAAAACCGAAGTGCTAGCAGAGCAATGTTGGAAGCTACGACGACCTTATAAAGGGTCAAATTATATTTGATGAAATGAACAGTCTGTGCCACCCACCTGATTGATCTACAGTCATTTAAAATTATTTTTAAATAGATATGAATAAGGAAACTGATCGCGTAGTTAAACAAGTTTAAAATGAATGAGGTTATAATATATTTGTAACAAATTTTTCCACTTCCCTTTTTTTTTAATCATTTTAAAAGTCGGTATTAAGAGTCTGTTTCGTACCTATATTCGAAATACCCAAAATTTCAACACTTGAATGTATACTTAATTTTTTTAGACGTAATGGTCAAGTATTGAATTCTCCGATGGCTGTGGTCATCCAAGAAATGGTGGCTTGCGATGTTTCGGGAGTTCTCTTCACGTGCGATCCAGTTACAAATAATCCATCAGTCATCACCATCACTGCCAATTACGGCTTGGGAGAAGTAAGTGTGAAGAAATAAATATTATTAAATAATGTGCATTCTTTGAAACGAAAATATGAGGTTTGATAAAAAAAAAAATGTCGTTGTGT
>BMAV01016263.1:785030-823622 GCA_019973955.1 Trichonephila inaurata madagascariensis | reverse complement strand
ACCCTCCGCCGTGTTTCACAGTTGGAGTCAAATTCTCGGGGTTCATTGCTGTGTTTTTTCTCCAGACTTTTCCGCGGCCATCACTTCTAAACACGTTGAATTTGCTCTCATCGGTGAATACAACTGTTTTCCGAAAGTCAAAATCCTTGTCAACATGTGGAGAAGCAAAATCAAGTCTCTTCTGTTGGTTCACAGATGATATGAACGGTTTCCTGCTGGAAACTCTGCCATTGTAACCGCCTGATCGAAGAATTCTACGAACAGTTTCTGGATGTACTTTCTTTCCACTTGCTGTTGCAATTTGATCAGCTAATTTTGGAGCACTAATTTTCAGATTTTTCTTCACTTTTCTTACTATGGCTCTTGCAACACGATCACTAAGCTTGTGTGGACGACCACATCGAGATTTGTTGAGTACATTTCCACGCATAACTTAATTTCTATAGATTTTTTGCACAGTTGACCGAGGTTTTTTTACAATTTTGGCAATTTCGGAATAAGATTTCTTTTCACCTTTCAACTTTACGATCAGATTTCGAAGTTCTAAAGATGTTAACTTTCCCTGGCTCATTTTGTTGAAGTTACAATGTTGAAAAATCGCGGAAAATGAAGATTAGAATATAGAACAACACGTGTCACCTCAAACTAAGGTGATCTTTGAAAAAAAATTTGTATGCAAAATTCTTATTATCAGCCAATCGAGTGTATGCAGACTTTTGTGACGTGACAATCGCTACACATTTCACAAAATTTCCCAGTAATTATTATTTCTGAACTTTTTAAATTGTGAAAAGCATATTTTTTCACTGAAATTGAAAGATTGATATAGTTTTTCAAATCGGAACTTAATTAGTTTTCGAGATAACCGTATTTTGATAGGTGTATGTAGACTTTTGTGACTGACTGTATATTGTTCAAATTTTCAATCGTTAATAAAATACTTTCAATTCATCCATTCAATTTCAAATACATTTTTTGAACTTGTAGTGGATGACACTTGATGTAAAAGCAGTTTTTTCAAATATTAATTCATTAATTAAATTAAAAATGAATAAATAGTAACAAACAAAAATAATAGTCTAACAGCATATATAGAAAGAAAAACCGTTCGATATTTCCCTGTAGCGCAATGGACTTCTAATCCAAATGTCATGCGTTCGAATCCCACCTGGGATAGCTTAATTTCTGAAAATACAATTTCTATTTTACTGGAATCATTAAATTTAATTAATGAATAAATAGTAACAAACAATCAAAACAGTTCAACAACCTATATAGAAAGTAAAATTGCAAGGCAAATCGTTTTCTATTTTGTCATGATATTGTGATTCTGTCATATGCACATACAATTAATATAAATATGTAACTATTTAATAAAAAGTAACTAAAATAAAATTTTTCTTTGTTGTCCTAAGTAGGAATTGACTTAAATTTTTTTTTTAGCCACTAGCTCGCAGCCATAAGCACTCATTTGCCATAACCTTTTAGTACATTTTATTTTACACTTTGATAATTAAACATTTTTTTAATTTTTAAAAAAATTAATTGTGAAGTTTTAAGAAAAGAAAGAAATGTATTTTAAGCAATTCTGAATATACCAAAAAAAAAAATCAAGGCCCCGGTAGCCTAGTGGTCAACTCATGGCCGGCATGTCATGAGTTCGAGCCTAGTACCGCTAAACACCTGTTGTGCAGAGGGAACCGATGCAGGTTAAATAATAAACATTTATATAAGTTTCGATCAATAAATAATTTGAAATAAGTTATCTGTTTATTTGTCAATGAATTAAAATGAAATAATAGTTGCATGTAAGCATATTAATATTATTTTATATGTTTTAAATTACATAATTGTTTTTTCATGTGATTGTACATATATCTTACAAAGCTTCATGTTTTTTCTAACGCAGAAAATATATGTCACTATCTTCACTACTATTAATGTTTAAAAATGAGACACATGTATAAAGTTATAGTTTAACAATACTACTTTCTAAAAATATTATCCTTGAGGAGCAGAGAACATAAAAAGTTCAAATTAAAGAAAACTATTCCTGTTAAACTATTGACAATAATACATCATCAGCAACAAAAATGTTCAAACTGAATTATATTAGGTTGGGGAAAAAGAAATCCATTACTTTTTCGGTAGATGGCTGTAGTCCATATCTCCTGAAGTATCGATCAAACAACTTCAAATTTATGCTCGTTGTAAAGGTAAAATTTCACTCTAAAAAAATTTTTTTGCTTGGACCATTTAGTTGTTGAGTTACAGGGTGTTAAAAATGGAAGTCAACAAAGAGAAAATTCGGTACATTTTACAGTTTTTCTTTGATAAAGGCAAAAATGCAAGCCAGGCGGCTGAAATTGGGTATGGTGCCGATACTCTGACAGCTAATTACGTGCAATTTTGGTTTCGTCGATTCCGTTCAGGCATTTTTGATGTTAAAGATGGACCTCGCACAGGCAGGTCTGTCGTTGAAAATGTCGATAAAATCACAGAAATAAGCGAAGTTGACCGGCATGTTAGCATCGCCCAGGAGCTAAAGATCGACCATAAAACAGTTTAAAACCATTTGCGCAAAGTTGGATTCAAAATGAAGCTCGATGTATGGGTGCCACACCAATTAACACCAAAAAAACATGAGGGATCGAATTTCCATCTGCAAAGGAAAGCCTTGGATGGACGGGGATGAAAATTCAATACCATTTCTTAAAGGGATGGTGGTCGGGGGAAATGAGAAAATGGGGTCACTTTTACTGGACTAAAGGGAAAATTGATCGTGGTAAAGCCGATGAAGCAAACGCTCAAACAGCGGATTTCAAACCAGGACTAAATGGCCAACGAAGGTTTTTCTACTGAAGTACATTGGTAGGTGCCCAGGAAAGGAATAATTTATTATGAGTTGCTTCCGTATGGCCAATCTTTAAATTCAGATCTCTATCAACAGCTGGACCGTTTGAAGCTAGCTATTGACCAGAAACGCTCATAATTGGCCAACAGAAAAGGTGTTGTGTTCTATCAGAACAACGCCAAGCCACAAACGTCTGTAGTGACTCACCGCCTTTTTCTCGCATTGTAAAACTTCCTGAGTGATAAGAAATTGGGATCAAGAGAAGATTGTGAAAATCGGTTGTGTGCTAGAGTTTTTCGCCAACAAGGACCAAGACTTCTATGAGAGAGGCATTATGAAGCTACCTTTAAAATGGCAGTAAATTATACAACAAAATGGATGCATATTTGACCCAAATCGGACAATCCGAAATATGTTAAATGAAGTCTTGAATTCCATGCAAAAATAATGGATTTCTTTTTCCCCAACCTAATATTTCTGTCATTTAATGTGTTTTTTTATGGTTCTTCGTTTTGGGGTTTTGGTTACATATTTCTGAAAAGAAATATGATCATCTGCAATCCTTTTGTGTTCAGAGATTTAGTATTCTAAAATGGTTCTGATTATATGATGTAGTCACGGTAGCCTAGTGGTTAAGGTATCGGACTCGAGTCATGAGTTCGAGCCTAGTACCGCTTAAGACCAGCCATGCAGAGGGGACCGGCACATTAAATCTGTCGAGGCTCAAACGTCCTCCTCCCATTGGTGTGTTGTGTAAGTTAGAAGAGAGGGTGCCTGCTGAGGTGTCGTCCTCGTCACTTGACAATGGTTCAAGTTTACGAGGCCCGTCGCCAAAAGCCCTCATGTAGCAGAACAGTGTGACGTTCACTCATGAATGCCAATTTAGTCGGGCATTTTCACAAATCATGGCCAACGTTTTTTCCGTCAGTTCATGGGTCAAAGTCTTGGTGTCACTGAAGACGTGCCGCGAACTAATGCAAGTTGCGTGCTGATAGGAACTAAAGCAAGTTAAATCTGATGAGGCTTTAAGTTCTCACGTTGTCGTAGAGTGGAAGTATGTGAGATGGGAAGCCAACTCAAATGAAGACCTTGACCATGTTTAAAAATTACGAGGCTCCTCGCATATAGCTAATGTGTTGTTTCTGAGTACAATGTGAAAAAACAATCAATCAATTGAAGAAACGTGAGGGCTATTGGTACAAATAGACCAAGACCATAATAACACAACTAGACCAAGTTCACCCAAAAGGGTTTAGAGCTACAAACCAATCCCCCGGGAAACAACTCCCCTCACTCTGAGGGAACCCTGTATCAAACTTTCTTCGAGGCCCTTTTTTAGATTTGGGAGCTCTGTCAGTGGACTGCAGTTTCACATGTTGGGGCCCCTGTACCTTGGGGGCCCCGTATCATTGATACGGCGGTAGCTATACCCCTGCCTCCCCATACACACTCAGTTTTTACTGAACAAAAATCTTATTATTTACGATTTTTTACAGAAGTACACAAACGAAAGTTTAAATGACTTACAGGTTAGCTCAAACATACACACTTCCAAATCATGTGCAAGTAATAACAAATTGATCAAAAAGCACGAAATTACACAGTTTCAAAATAACTGGAATGAACAACATGCAAAAAGCTATAAATGAATAAACAAATACAGGGTAAGAGACAGAAAAAAAACTTTAAAATATGCATACAAATACACGTATAACGAATACCTCTAATGAAAGTGCACAGTTAGTACAAAATCAGACAGAAAAAGAAAAAAAAAAAACAGTGTGCTTTAGACCACACGACTGAAGTAAAACTTCTTTAGCTCCATCTGTATGTGTATGTATATATATATATATGTATAATATATATTAATTTTCCACAACAATTTTTAAATTTATTATGGGTTTTCATCGATAAATTAATATTGTTGAATTTTTTTTTTAATTCATTATCGGATACATCAGTAATTACTGTGGTTGATAGTAAGACCGAGACAATAGGCTTATGGTATGAGAAATAAGGTACATATGTTTTTGAATGAAAATTAGAAAGATATCTAGAGAAAACTGCATCAATTGTTGTTCCATGTCTTGTGGTAGGCCCATTTCGGTTATTATTCATTTTATTTATTTATAGTTCTAATTTATCTTGTAGAAAGTTTACCAAGAGTTTGTCCATAACATTGAAATCTCTAAAATTGGTAGCAACGTATTATAGATTTCTCCTAATTCTTCAGAGCCTACTCGACCGTAAATCATAAGCCTTTTATATAAAAACTTTATAATACTATTAAATGTGTTATTGGGTGAAATGTAAACAACTACCATAATGATGTTTGTTCCATCGTCCAACACACAGCGAGTAGCACATATATCACCAATTGATGATTGACCAATATCGATTTCACGAATATATCATAATAAAATGTCCATGTTCGGAGTTACTATATTCGAGGCATCACATATACGAAAAACGTAACTCTTCTTTCTATCTTCACTAACTTATATCTCCCTCTTAACTTCCGTGGCCGCGGTAGCCGAGTGGTATAGGTATCGGACCGTGGTTTGCCTTATCACGAGTTCGAGCCCAGTACCACTAAAGACCCGCCGTGTAGGCAGCGATGCACGTTAAATCTGTCGAGAGCTGAAACGTCTTCCCGTTGGTGTGGTAGTTGGGAAAGGTGGTGCCAGCTCAGGTGTCGTCCACGTCACTTGACCATGGTTCAAAATTACGTGGTCCGTCGCCAAAAGCTCTCGTGTAGCTGAACAGTGGGACGTTAATATTAAATCAATCAACCCTCTTAATTTCCATTCGCCTCGCCCGATCACACTTTTCGTAACTCTCTCATCACGCATTCACCAGCTTACTCCCCAAGTCAAGCGTGCGTAAAGATGTTTTACTTCAAAAAAATAAATCGGAGATTTCATAGAAGAAAGGCCTTGAAGCAGCCTTGACAGACAAATATGTTGTACTACGAGCACGTTTTTTAAAAATAATTTAAATTTCTACTTCATTAAAACGTTTATTGTTCACTATACGGTACAAACATTATTGACCCATTTTCATTTAAAATTTTCCGTTGTACATTCAATACTTCCGAGATAAGCTCGGTCCTATTCAGTTCAAATTACCGAGACTACCATTGCTGTTAAAAAGTAGCATGGTAATTTGATTTGATGTTTATCAATGTTACACTCTGAACCCACATGAGCAGTGGCGCACACAAGGGGGTGTCCTAGGATCCGCCCCCAAAGCCCTTGATTTTTTCCCAATTGATTATAATTTTAAGTGTATAATACGTAAAATTTAATTAAATATTTTTTAATGATTAATTTTAGTAATTAATACTACTTATTTATTCAATAATTACTTTTTTACTGTTTTTTGTTCCCCCAAATCGACAAAATCACAAAAGGAGCATGATACAAGAATGACGAACTTTCGACCTCGGATCCCCCTTGAAAACTTCCGTGTGTGCTACTGCACATGAGGGCTATTGGTGACGAGCCTCTTAATTTTGAATTTCTGTCAAGTTATGTGTGTGAGGTTGACACCTCTTTCCAAACTTCTACACTATGCCAACGTGAGAGCTTTAAGCCTCAACATGTATAACAGACCCTCAGCACGAGTGGTCTTCATTGTTACCAGAACTTGACAACACCGGCCACAAGTTTGCAATCCTGACCATAACTAGCTAGAATAGTAGAATTTTATAGCATTTACAAAATAATATTATTGCACAAATTATTCAGAAGAAAAATTGTATTTTTTCACATAAAATGTAGAAAAATATTTGAACTAGTACTGGAAATGTTACTGATTGCTTTCAAAGCTGTTACAGAAGATACACTATACATATATTTAAATACTGATTAAATTGTTACTAACATTGACATCTCCACACATAGTTTAACTGTTTATTTAGATAAGATAAAAATGAGACATGATAGGCAACATTACTTTCCTTTAAAAAATAAGTATTAATAAATCTATATAAAACTTTTTTTTTCATAGATTGCAATTAAAACAGACTGCCATCTGACATTTTGAAATGCATCTGAACTTTCCATCCCCCTCTAAAACTGTACCAGCCCTCTCTCTAGTGGCATAACAGAGAATATTAGGGTCCCCATGCAAAGTCAGGATTCAGGCCCCAAGCTGGATCTTACAAAGGGTATGAATGAGGCATCAGTCAGGCTTTGGGCACCCTAAAATCCTTGGGCCCACCCTCGATGTGGGGGTGTACATTATGCCCCTGTCTATCACCCATACAGCAGTTCTCTCTACTCTTTTCAACAGGTCTGTGCATTGATCCTTTATTGATTCGGCCTATGCAGCACATGATGGAATTTTAACTACTAAGAAATCCCATAATAAGTGCAATGTTTTTAAAGTTCATTGTTTGTCAAATCAGACTGCAAATGTTGAAAGGAGTAATAAGGTAACATAAAATTTTTACATGTCATTTTTTCTGGTTAACAGACAAGAATAATTTTCATTAATTTATTTAGAACACTTTAATCTGAAAAATTATCCCAGTAGTTTGCTAACCCACTAGGAAGAATCTTAAAAATTTAATAAATACAAAATTCATTAAATTTTCTTTTATTTTGATTAAACTATAACGGATTATAAGCATTCCATTATAGTTCATTCATTATGGCTTACTAAACCAGCTATGAATTCTTGTACAGAAACCAGGTCTAGAGACAAATTTTATGAAAATCAAGCATTTTTGTTTTGATGTCAAATCAATGAATGCATCATAATAGAACAAAACAGGATAAATTCATAATGATTTCAGAAGTGTTCAGTTCATTTCTGTAAAAATTGCATAAGCTGTCACAAGTCAAGCCAGAACAGAACTGATGAACACTTATTTCCTAGTAAGATTCGCTGTCCATTCAATCAAATAGCATCAAAATCTGATAAATATGCACAATATGTTTGGATAGCTGCAGATTTATGAAGTAAATATATTTTGAATGCATTTTTTTTTTTTTTTTGCCTAGGAAAAAAATGAAGAACAAGATCATAATCAGAAACTTTCTGAGGTTGTAACTTTTAAAACAAATTAAACAGTTTCAAAATATGGAAAGAAATGCTACAGTTAATATATATATAATTTTACTTTTCTTGAATTGGTTAAGAAACTCAAGGAAAAATGTTTAATTAGTAAATAGGATTAAATGAGAAATCCCAGATTGTGCAGTCAAGTGTTACTTTAAAGAAAACATTGAAAAATGAAGAATTTACTGGAGTAAAATAAAAATGAATGTGGTAATCCTGAGTTCTATGCATTCAAGCAACAGCAAATAATTCGAAGAACACACCAAAAAGTGTCAGTTATATAACTAACACTTGATTATTATTCACAAAATGGCACTGCAATATTTAATCAAAACGGGCTCAAAACGATGGTCAATTTACACATTCTACAGTATTTCAGACTTTTCTGCCACAAGCACTTATATTATTTTCAAATGTGCATCAGAAAAAAAAATTATCAAGCTGAAAATTATCTAAATATTAGTTGAGAATACATTGAACAATCTAATATAAGAATGTGAAAACGAACAGTGAACAGAAAACCCAATCAGAAATATGCAGGAGAAAAAGTGTCAGTGGAATGTGATAAATTAAAAATGTTGCAAAATAATAACAAGTGACAAATGTACAAAATACATTAGCCATGAGTACATTAATTGTAAATAAATATTTTCTTGCAAAATTATTTTCTAATTTTTTTCAGGTATATTTATTGTGTGTATCAAAAATATTTTTTTTAAATAAAAACATTAAAATGCACATTTTATACAAATTTTTAACTTCATGTCTCAGTGTCAAAATGACATTTGACTAGCGTTTTAAGGGGTAGCAAGATTTCCAGTATTCTACATTTGAAAAATACATCTGTACTGTTCTTGTTTATTGAAAATAAAAAAATTAAACACTTAAATAAACTTACTCTGTTATTAATTGCAAACATTCTAAACAGTAAAAAAATGTAATTTTTCATGAGTTGTCAATAATTTTTTCTAATCTAAACACATACACTCCCAAAGATTTAATGCCAACTTCTACAACATGCTAAAAGAGAATTTTGATACCCAAATAAATTGAACATGCATTACATAATCTTTGAAGTTAAGCCAGAAACTTAGTGATACTGTTCATCAGATGATTTCAATTTGATAATTTTAATGTCATTTTGCCTCCTTTCTCTGTAATTACATTACATTTTATATACTTAAATGAAAGAAAAGTACACGCTTGAGTTAAATACAGAACATTACATACATTAGCATTTTTTTATACATAGTCAAATATAGCAGCAAATTAAATCTAATTATGTAAAATATAGTAAGTAAATTGCTTTAATACAAAAAAGCAGTCATTTCATATATATGAGAAAAAAATTAAAAACATTCACACACATACAATTATTGGATCTTTTTGAAAACGAAGCAGATTAGAACTCCAGAGCATTTCATTTAATCATGCCATTTGCAAATGAAATTATTTACAAATTAAATTTTAGTATGCAATCAAATAAATTTCTTAAAAAAGAGCCCTCATGCATAACTCATATTAAACAAGTATACAGTTTACCATGTTAAAGTATTCAACAAAAAAATAATATATCAAAACAAATCCTACAAGTCGTTATCCCCAGAACACCCTATAGTTAGGTTTTGTTTAACCAATACCAATTAAGGAAGTCTTATGTACAAAACTATATTTCACAATTGCATTATTATGTAATTTCACTTGATTAAAAAAAGGCACTTCTGCCTGGGAGGATATAATTATGATTTAAAATATTCTCATCATATTGCAAATGGATGGTTCTATAAAAACTTAGTACAACATACATTCATTCAAAAAGACATGTTCAACTACCAAAAGAAAGGAAATTAGATCTATAAGTTAATTATAATACACATGGCAACAACAAATCTGACACTTTATTTATATATATATATAACAAAATCCACAACTTTTTATAAAAATATATTTTAAATGCAATATAATTTTCCTTCATTTGTATATATTAAAACAGTACTGATATGAAAGAATTGAAAAAATCTCTTGCTGCCTTGTGACAAGATACAACAAAAAAACTGCTTAAAAGTTAATTAACTTTTTTATGGCATCAAAGCATCTCCATTTTGAAGGAATATAAAACGGTTCAAATACATGGGAAAATGGAGCATCATGACCAGTCACTCGTTGAATAGGAGCCTCTAAGTTCAAGAAGCATTCATTCTAAAAAAAGAAATATATTTTTAAATACTAAGTTAAAAAAAAAAATTTAATCTTAGTGAATTTGCTTATGCTATTTTATGTAAGAAAGAAACAAAGAGAGAGGGAAGAAACCAAATGAACTTTTTTCTCCTATTAAGTAGAGTGATGACATTCATGTAGTCAAGACATTTGTGTGTTTAACACAAATATTCAGAAAAACAAATTTAATGTGGGAAAAAAAAATTCTGAAAGATTTTAAGTGTTTAAGAGTAAATTTCTTTTCTGCAACAATTATATAGTAACAATCATTTGCTCTTCTAATATGCTATTATGAACAGAAAGAGGAGCCTAAAAGTGAATATCAGGACCCTCCCCTGCAAAGTCAAATTTTACCTTTAATATTTTATAAATTGGTTAGATACGTACTTGGCATCAAGCTCTTGGGCCTTCTAGAATCCTGTGTGCCCCCCCCCAAAGTATGTTATGCCACTGATTATGAAGAACTTAATTTAGACTTTTTTTTATATAAATATATAATTTCATAGTAGACAGCATATTTTTGTTAAATAAAATAAAAATGATTTTTTTTTTAAAAAATATTAAAAATATAATGTTTAATTAGATGATAGCACATACATATTATTGGTACTCAAGGAAAATTATCAAATCCAGAAACTGCGATTAGGATCTAAATTCTACTACATTCTAATCTCCAGTTAATACTTGTTAATCTAATAAAACCTCCTAATCCTCATGACTTTTTTCATTGAGTCTAATTCTCTATGACTTAATATTATCTAAATACAAACTATTTAATTCTATTGATGAAAGAGCCATATTTGGCCAAGTTGCATAAATATTCTCGGAGCCGGTTATTGTCTGTACTAAAACTAGCAAATCCCATGGAAGGAAAAAAAGATCATTTGGCACTTTGAAGCTATACATACTAAGCTCAACTTTAAAAAAAGTATGACTCTGAGGGAATCTCACGAAAAAATAATCTTGTATTGAAAATTGTAAGCAAAATCAGGAAGTTTAATAATTATTTGAACAACAAAAATAAATGGGAAAGAAATGCATATATATTTATTTACCTGAACTGTAGCTGCAATTTCAGCTCCAAATCCACCAGTCAAAGGAGCTTCATGAGCAATTAGTAAACGCCCAGTCTTTTTCACTGACTTGAAAAATAATAATAATAATAACATACTTAGCATTAAACATTAAAAGTTTATTCTACACATTACACTCAATTTTTCAGAGAAAAGTACTGCTCAAAAAGCTTAAATGCTTATAAAAGTTTAAAAATCATGTCATAGAATTCATTTATAAAAGCAGCAATTTCTATTGTGATCTTTCAATTATAGTGATTGTTCATGTAAAAAGCAAATTTCGCATTTCCCAAAGAAAAAAAACACGCATTAAATTTGTGCTTTAAATTTTATTGATAAATTAAAGGTTTGATAAATATAATGCTTTTAACTAGTAAATATGCTGAAAAATTACACATGCATGTGGTTTGTATATTACTATATTCATTTAAATTAGATTGCTGTTTAAATTTCTATTTACCGTTTTGTCTTAAATATGACTACTTCTTGTTTGAATAAATGAATAACTAAAAGAATAGCATGAGAGTTAACATTGGAATATTTCCCTTAATTCCAAGAAAAAGTTTAAAATATAACAATTTAATGGAATATTTTTATAACTTAATTTAGGGCGAGGTGATATGCAGATGCTCAAATTAATACTTTTACATTCATAAAAGCAAAGTCTTCACCTATTGAAAATTTTTTTCTTTCAAATTATAGATTAAGAAGAGTCATTTCCAACAATGACGAAACAACTCACATTGATAACAGTTTCTTTATCCCAAGGTAGAATTGTCATTAAATCAATGAGTTCACATGAAACATTTAATTTATCTTGAGCCAGCTGACAAACCTCCCGCAAAACATGTACTTCTGTTCCCCATCCAATAACAGTAACATCATCTCCTGAAAGAAAATATATATATTTAAATTAAATTATAAAATATTATATTTATTATAAATTATAATCACATAATATATTTAAATTTTAAAAGGATTTTTCACAAACATATTGTTGCAACTAATAAGGTGTTAAAATTCTTAAAACAAATAATTACTTTAAACCCTATTCATTAAACCAATACTGAAATATTTAATAATGAAAAAATAGTTTAAATATAGAAGTAATATGAAATAATTTGTTTCAAATATATATTTAAACATGATGAAGAAACAACATCACAAATATAAAAAACACTATAAATGATTATGTCATGCTAAAAATAATAATAATGCTAAATGCTTGTATTTCTAATTTTTGAAATGTCTTAAAAAAATTATTTTATTTTTTTTATAAGATGTTTCTCCCATGTAACTTTTCATGGGGAGGGGGGAAGAACTGCTAAAAAATATGATGAAAGTCTAAATGATTACATATTTTGAAGAAATTTATTACAAATAATACTAAGGCAGCATTAGTTTTCCAAGAAAAAAAGATAATTGTAAAAATAATTACTAGGAAGTCAAAAATAATTGCTACAATAAACATTAACAAAATCATTTTCATTTGGATATTTTAAAAGTTTAAACATGGATAAATGACCTTTTTAAGACAAAAAATGAAACACACAAAAGGATCTGTGAAAATAATCTTTTAAGAGCAAATATAATGAATAAATAAATAAAATAATCAAAAGCCTTTAGAGTTTGAAAATTGACTCAACTAGACTGATTAAGATTTTAAGATTTCAATACACAAAAAGTCAATCATAATCATAGATTGCCTTGCAGTTTTTTTTAATGGGCACACATAATAAAAATCAGTGTTTTCTACTATTTTTAAATACTTAAAAATAATCTGCAAATAAAAGATCGGAAAATTTTGATTATGTCATGTACCAAAATTATTTCACTAAAATAATTTTTTAGCCACACAATGTTTCTCTCCCATAAGATCTCTCAATTTCACATATTTCTTAAGCACATTCTGTTATATGAACTTAATTTAAATTATGTATACCCAAAAATATTTACATCTTTTACAAAGTGCAGTAACAGCTGAAAATATTAAAAAACAAATTTAGGGATGATTAATAAATTACAATTAAATTTGAAGACATACCACATCTTTAACAGATAAATTGTAAATATCACTTATTCACAAATGCTGATTAGTTTTGTCTCCAGATTTTAAAAAAATGCATACTAATTAAAACATTTTAAATATCATTTTTAACCTTATTTTTATACATTATAATATTTTAAAGCATTCAGGACATTGAAGAAATGTATCTTTAAAATCATAAATATAGCACTAAAATTAATATTTTTTTTACTAGACATCCACAATAAAAAATTATTAATTGAATAATAGGGTAGATGAAGATAATTAAATAATTGCATAATTAGCAGCTTAAATTTTAAAATTATATATCACTTCTTTTTTTCAAGCCCAGTGGCTGAGTGATAGTACACCACGCTTCCACACCACAGGTTCGAGGTTCAAACCTCGGGCTAAGCAAGGTCAACTCAGTCTTTCATCCCTTCAGTAACTTGATAAATGAGTACCAAGCTTACTTGGGAATTTAACACTGGAGAATTAGCGTCAGACTGACCTCCTGATCAAAACATCTGCTCATGCACCTCAGGACCCAAGATCACGTATACTGATATGGACACAGTAAGCCTTGGCACTCATGGGCTATTGTGCCACTATAACATTTTTTCATGTTATTTCTTTGAATACTCCAAAAATCTTATAATTTTTACAGCAAATTTTCATTTGAGCCTCATTTGGAACTGATTTTACAAAAAGGATAGTATAATTGTACAGATTTTCATATTTTAGAGGTTCGACATTCTTTATTGGAAAATTACAGATAACAGTATTCTTTCCAGACAAGTTTTTCAAAATAGTCTGCCCCTTAAATTTAAGCCAATTAATCTCTCTATCTTCTCTCATTACATTTAAGAAAATATAATCTACCTTGCTGAATAATTTATATGTTTTTTTGACACCTTACCAAGAAAGTTTTCCAAGTATTTTATTGAATAAAATGTTTTTTTTTATTTGTTAAGTAAGATGACCTATCTTTTCCTCTATTCTCAACTTTCTTCAAACTAGAACGTCTAAATAACTGAAAAGTTCTGTTTTCTCTAAAACTGCATTTCACTTATTTAATGAGCTATATTTGTATAGCTTTAGATGGATAAAAGTTGAGAAAACTTTTAATCTAACTTTGGAAACTAACTAAATAAGAAAATTCAAAAATTAAACTTTACAATCCTTCTTCCAAAATAACTTTGTGTGAGTTATCATTTACTTGTTACATTCAATAATTACCTTCTGTAAGAATTTCAGCTTTAGAAAGGGGCAATTCATAATCTTTCAATGGTACTTGTTCAACTGCCATTCGATATAAAATTTTTGGTTCGAAGAAGATACAAGGATTTTTATCTCTAATGCAACTCAATAATAAACCTTTAGCTTGCAGTGGACCTCGAGGAATGACAACCTAATAAGACAAAAAATGAAGATTACTGCTATTACAGCATAAATAACTCTTTTATATATAAATTTACATTTAACACAAATTAATCACAATGTAAAAGAGTGAATTTTAAAATATCAACGTAACTTAATAGATCTTTAAACATTACATTTACGTCTCTCTTTTTTACACATCTTAAATCTTTAAATTTTACAAATCCAATACTTCAAAACTTGGATGAACACACAATATGTACAATCTAAAGGAAACTTGTGCTCTTCATTGGTTTATCAACAGTCAGCATCATATACTGCTTTAAATTTTAACACATCATATAATTTGTTCTTTAATTTTTCATAAGTTAAAATGATATATTTTATGCTCACACAACTTAAAAATTGTTTGTATAAATTAACTTCAATAATTCAAAGGTACATTTATAACATACTTTTACTTCTTAAGCTACAATTAAACTTGAAAGCTAATATTAAATATTACATAGATTTTTGAAAATGAATGCCACTTATGATTTTAATTTTGGTCAATAAAAATACTTCATTTGAAACTGATAACTTTAACATATAAGCATTTAAATTCAGTAGGAAGATAAATCTTTTAAGTTATTGTAAGCAAATGATGCCAAAGTAAGCTTTTGTATTTCAAGACACATATACAGGCAGTTCTTAATTTTTGCACAATCGCAAATTTGTAGATTTTTAAAAATTTAACTGAAATATTTCTCTTGATATTCACTTATAAAGCAAAAAATCCCAGAGGACTGAAGAAATAGATAACAAATTGTTTCAAATCATTTAGAAATTAAACAAAAATGTCCAGGTGATGGCATAATATTTAAAGATTACTTCACCTTTCATTTTCATGCTGGCAGTCAAAATATTGTAAAGATAATTTTCTATTGAAAACATTCATGTTAGACAATGCTTCAGAAAACCCAAAATCTCTGCAGAATCTATGCTCAGAAATCTTGATATTGTATTTCTTCCTCTCAATATTACCTACTTCATATAGCTCATGGACCAAACAGCGATAGCTTAATTTAAACAATATTATATGAGGACAATTATGACTAAGGCCATCAAGGAAACTGATAGGAAAGATGGGTTTATATTACCAGATTTTTTGGAAGAATTATAATACGGAACACAATAAACAAGATTGGAGACTCTTGGGCCAAAACAAGAGAGTTAAAAATTAACGATTTTTTTTAAAATCAATTATGTTCACAAATGATGAGTGATTTAATAAATTAAAAAGAAATTCTGAAAACTATCACAAATTAAATAGAAATAATCCTAATCAATGAATTAAACTTGGAAGTCAACAATGAAAATGTTAACGAATTGATTGAATCTCCCTCAAAACCAATGTCAAATGAATATTTAATTAACAATAAAAATCAGAAAGAAGCTAATAAAAATGTCAAGGCTTTGGCAATTACAAATATGTATTAAGTCTTCCTGTATCTTAACAAATTTTTGACTATCATAATGCTCAATGGGTAATTTAGACTTTAAGTAAAATAGGGCTATTGAGACAGACACAGCATGTTATAGAAATCTTTGTCAAGAAAATTTTAAAAAGGGAAGTATTCAACTAACTCTTGACAAGTTTATAAAGACAATATCCAAAAGCACTCAAGCATGCTTCTTTAACTTTATTATGTATACATATTAATAATTAAATGTTTTAAAACACAGTTTTGGTGCATGTTTTAATACATCCTTCTACTTTCAAACACATTTCACATTTGTACACACTTTCAGGAATCAAATATATGCAAAAGTTGAGGGCCACTTGTACATATATATACACATTCAAATCTGTCTACACTCTTTTTTAGGGTTTTTTTTTTTATTATTATTTAGTAAGGGGAAGAAAAAGTCCATCAAATGCATATTATGAACGAAAATAATCATGTTTTAAATTTATTTCTCATAGATATATATAGGGCTTTAACTTCAAAACAAATTTAAAAGCCTTTTTTTTTTTTTGTAGTTTATACCAATTTTGAAACGGCTTTAAAATTCCGGTATGGCTTCAATCTTATCTGGTTATCATGATATATGCAAAAGCTAATCGGTAAACTGTTGTAACAAAAACTGATCAACTACATTGCATCACTTCTCCACAAGAAAATCCATGTAATTCAGTGATTCCCAAAGTGGTCAATAGTGACTCATTAAACCCTATTATGACTTTAAATTTAAAAGTAAATTTAATCATGTACAAACCAGATTCACCTATTAAACATATTTACTAAATTTAATGAAGTTAATTTGCAGTTATAAGGACCATCATTTTGGCGTTTCTTGCCAGAATTAAGCTAAGGAGTATAATATTGGACGTTCCGAATTTTCCTAGTTTCTCAATTTGCCACACACAATCTGCCAAGAAAAGGACATTTTAACCTACGTTCAACATTTAAATGCCCTTTATTCAGAGAATGCTTTGAATATGGTAATACCACAGAAGGCAATGAATTAATATGGTCGCATTGAATGAAAAAAAATGGCATATTATAAGAGGAATTGATCAGAATAGGCCCTAAAAAGATCTTAAAATAAAATTTAGAAACGGATCTTACACACACAGCAATATTGGAAGCATCAGAATGGATGAAGCATCAGATTAATCCTTCACATTGAAAGCATTTGTTTGTTGCTCAGTTACTTTATGTAACACATTTATTTTATGTATTAATTAAATTTTAATTTAATTAACATGTGTGTCTGAAGTTTTAAACACTATACTTCAATGCAGTTAAAAATTTAAATCTTTTAAAGTATAAGTATAGCTATATGTATACCAGTTTTCAAAAAGGCATTTAAGTTGATAAATTTGCGAAAATTCATTATTAGATAAGTAGGGGTCTACCCTAAGCCGAAAAACATGGCAAGGGGTCTATAAGACAAATAAGTTTGGGAACCTCTGATGTAGAAGGACATTTCAAACAGCATAACACAAGAACCAAATACGAGCTGCAGCAGGTTACATTGCAAAGACAAGAGACGGGGTGAAATTTCCAGAAAGTATCAGGGTTTTATAAGAAACAATAACAGGAAATCTTCCAATCTGCATGATTTTCTTGGACATAACTTGCTATTGGTGGAAAGATATTGTACAATAGAAGCATACATGTAAGCTTACTTTAAAAACACAGAGCTGTTAATTTTCAAGATGTACAGTTATGATTATTACCACTAAGCAGGTAGCTAAATATTAATTATTTATGTGAGAGTACTGAAGGGTAAGTAAGGACCATTACAAATCAAAAGTTGTAAAGATGAAATTCTGAAAGATGTTATCACAGACTACGAAACCAGTTTAAATCTAAATACATAAGTAGCAAAATAAAAATACAGTTACACAAGACTCTAGTCAGACCAATTGTTTTATACGCAAGCAAAAGCTGGAAAATTTACAAAGAAGTTTTGGTGCTGTTAGAGAAAACGGAATCTGGAGAATTCGTTACAACCTTGAATTCCAGTCAAAACACAAAGAACCCGACATAGTCAAAGTTATTCAGGCTACCCAAATAAGGTGGCTGGGACATGTATTTCGATATAGTGATGAAAATAATTTTAAGAAAATAACTTTCCAAATTCCAGTGGGAAAAAGGAAGACCGAGAACAAGGTGGATGAATAAAGTAGAAAAGTGGTTGAAGGACTTGGGAGTTAACTGATGGATGAACATAGCATCAAATAGATCCTGATGGTCTAACCTGACTGAGACAGCCTTGGCTAGTAATCGACTGTAGTGCTTGGAAAGAAGAAATTAAAGGGAATTATTCCATTTCCCCCCTCTGTAAGACGCATGTGTGTGCCAGGGCTCTTGACACACACCCCTATCCTACAAAGATACTAACTATAAAATTAAAAGTTTGGATTTACATTAATTTAGAAAATTTCCCTTCACTTAAACATAAATATGGGCATGAAAATGATCTCCAACAAGGAAACTAAGATCGCAAAAAAATATTAAAACAAATATGTATTATTAAATCATAAGTATAAAATGTGAGTACATACAGATAAAATTTAAAAATTGTGACATTCTGTTGAGTAGACCTTTTATCTGAGCTTACTATAAGTAGTAATATTTGCAAACACTAATTTATACCATAAAAGTTATACAACACAAAAATATCAAATGAGTACTTAAAATAAAATTTAAAAAAAAACATTCAAAAAGAGGTGTTATAAAAAATTCTAAATGACACACATTATGTCAGAGTATAACTTTGTTTATACATAAAAAGTTAGTTCTTTCTTAGTCTAGTTTGGGAAGTAGTTGCATTGCCCAAGTTTGCAAACATGGCAAAGTTGAGATGTGTCCAGACACTTGTAGTTGTAAATATGTTGGGCCAGAGGCCTCAGTAGAAGGGTGTAGCCTCACATTTGGGTTTTGCGAAACACCAACAGCCTTCCCTGTGCACTGGGGAGCAGAGTTAGTAGTTAAAGGCGAGTCACATGAAAATGGAGGTTATCGAAATCTGTTTTAAAAGGACATACTTGTGCCCAATGGTAGGAATTGTCTGGCCCGAATACTGCATGGAGAAGGTGGAATTCTACGTTGGTGATTAAAAATATCGAAAAAGTTATATACCACCTTATTGGTATGAACAAAAACTCACAAAAATAAATTCTTAAAATACTGAAGAATAATACTTAAAATATAAACATTTTTTTAAAAAAATAGATTTAAAATTGTATACAAGAGCATCCAGGGTGAAAACAGACTGGAAAGAAACAAATTAGGAGATTGGCCCACACCTTGCACAATCATTAAGACAACAATTTTTACTTCTTACTGAGTGTGTATTATACTTCACAATAACTCAAAAAAAAAAATTCAATATTTACCATTCATGACTTACTTTTATCTACATTATACTTCCTTTTATAAAAACACTGATATATTCTGGCAAAAGGTACAAGTGTGGAAGCAATAGTATTTTGACAGTCAAAGGTGTAACTTCCTCTGGGGTACTCACCATGCTTTCCTGACTACCTTTCTTATTATTATTTCTATCTACACTTATTTTCATTTATACTTGTATATTCTCTAAATGTAAACATACCTGCCCATTTATTTTTATTTATTTATTAGTAATTTCTCAGCCTAAGTGCTCTAAAAAATATTATCCTTTTATGCACATTTAAAGTTGTTCATCTTCATATCAAATTTAAATTCATTTCATAATTTCATATTATTCAAATAGACAGTAATAATCAGGTTTTAATCCAGTAATTAAAATTTTTAAAACTATTAAATATATCAAAACTTTGGTATTCCTTCAATTTTCATGTATAAAAAACACTGTAAAATTATAAATTCTCATATTAAACATCAAGATCAAATATAATCATTAAGAACTATGTATTTTTTAAAACAAAGTATAGCATTAATTTTGAGTAAATTTAACCCAAAACCTCAAAAAGGTAAACCAAGATATCTGGAAATGTTTTTATATAATGGTAATTTTATGATAACATTCAAAATAAATGGTGGAGTTTCAAATTTGACTACCCAATCAATAAATTTAAGTATAATTGAAATTTTTTTTTGTTTTTGCAAATATTAGAAAACATTGGGATAAACCATAAATTTATACCAATATTTTTTTTAAATATTTTAAAATCAATCTTTTTAATTTTCCTTTTTGGATTTTGTTGTATTGAATTGTAGAATGACTTTTTTTCCTTTTCATTGGAAAATTATTTTGCACATCCTTTTTTGACTACGATAAACATGCACAGATTCACAGGCCTTTTTTTCAGTTGTAGCAGAGCAGAAAACATAATTTCATCACTTATTTTTAATTTCACATTTTGGTCGATGACGATTCCTACTTCTATAAGTTTGACTTAATTTTAACTTCATTCCTTCACACATCATTTTCTTTGTTTGAGGTACATCCTACCAACTAGTTGAAATACTTTTCGCAGAGAAGATTTTTTCGTGATTATTAAATATTATGTTTATGTTGTCATGGCATACTTGAGGAGGCTTGGTACTTTTGAAATCACATTTATTGATGTAAGAAGGACATTCCAAACAGCAAACATAAAAATGGACAACACAACACAAGAACAAAATACAAGCTGCAGTAGGTTACATAGCAAAAACAAAAGATGGGGTGAATTTTCCAGAAAGTACCAGGGTTTTATATGAAGCGGTAACAGGAAGTCTTGCAATCTGTATGATTTCCTTGCATGTAGCTTGCTATTGGTAGAAAGATATTGTACGATAGAAACCTATGTAAGTTTACTTTAAAAATGCAGAGCTGATAATTTTCAAGAGATACAGCTATGATTATTCCCAAAAGGCAGGTAGCTAATAATTAATTATTTACGTGAGAGTCTTGAAGGGTAAGTAAAGACTATTACAAATTAAAAAGTTGTAAAGTTGAAATTAAAGGGAATCATTACATTTATATATAGGGCAACATACAATTATGTTTACAAAGTAAAATTCCCAGATAGGCACTTCTAATTCATGAATTTTGCGAAGGTTACTTCAATGCATGAGCACTAGTTTTTTTTTAAAAAGCAAATATTTTACATGCAAGTACTTAAAAAAATACAAAAAGTACTTAAGATTATATAAGCAATAATGTATTTTAAGTTAAAATAATCTTAAATAAAAATAAATAATTAAAGTACCTTAATTCCTGGCACATGAGCGAAGAAAGCTTCTGGACTTTGGGAATGATAAAGGGCACCATGTCCAACCGCTCCATACGGAGCTCGTATTGTTAAACCTCCACAATTAAACTCATTACCAGATCTAAATCTAAACTTTGCAGCCTCATTTATAATCTAAAAAAATAATATGTTTGCTTATTATTTCAGATTGAAAAACAAAATTGATAAATATTTAAAAACACATTTTAAAAAGCTATACTTGGTCAAAAGCTGGATAAATGTAGTCAGCAAACTGTATTTCTGCAATAGGTGTTGCACCTGCAACAGCCATACCTATTCCAAATCCAACAATGCCTTGTTCACATAAAGGAGAATTAAAAACTCGATCTCGTCCTGAAATAATAAACACAAATACAGTTAGACCCCATTAATACACAGTTCAGTAGCACAAAATTCTGCTTAACTTGCAATTGTACGATGAGTCACTCTCTCTATTTGTCATATAATTCTTAGATCATTTTTTTTTATTTCTAATGGGCTGCGAATTGGTCATTAACCATTGCAGATCTAGTACATCCCCCTGAAGCTGGTATCACTTTTTAGTGCGGTGCCCTATAGGCGGATACCAATCACCGCAGGTAATTTTCATGCCCAGTTTCCTCCCTAGAGGGAGGCACCTGAGCTCTGATGATATGAACCTGTACCAGAACTTTTAATTTTGCCGAGAGCATCTAAGCCAAACAGACACTCTAGGGACCTTTTACATGGTGTATAATCATACGACATGGCCGCTGTTGATTTTCTGCATCAAGAAAATCCACTGACTTGGGACGGGGTTGAACCCGCAACCTCGAGTGCAGAAGGCCAGCGACAAACCAACCACGCCACCCAACCGGCATTCCTAGATCATAAGCGGTTGTAATTCTTACTTCTAATTTTAAGAAGGATTAATTTTTTGTTTGGATGATATCATAACTACTCGTTAACAGCAGATATTAATACTTTTTCATCATAATTTTACTAGACAGATCTAGGAAAATTAAATGGTAGAATATATTTTTTTTTTGTAAGAGAAAATTTTTAAGATCTTGCAATCAATGAAATCAGTAATATATTTAATCATTTTGTAACAGTCAAACTTTCTGTGATTAAATGTGATTTCCATAGTAATTCAAAATGTCAAAATAAATGAAACCAGTAAAATTGATAAAATGCTCTATACAAAGAGGTGTCAGTTTACAGGTAAGAGGTAGATATATCATAGCAGACTTCAAACACACTTTCTAACACTCTCAAAGTCAGGGTCGTTTTTAACCTCAGTGGCGCCCTCGGTACTTTAAATTGTTACGCTCCCTCCTTGAGTTCTTATCTTGCCAGTTTTAGTTTGAGAGAGATCTTCCCTTAAATTGCGATCACTTGCGCCTGTTTTTGCTACCATCATTACTTGTGGGGTGTAAAGAACACCCCAAATTTCTAACACATGTATAATTATGAAAAAAAAATTAAGCCAATTATGATACATATTTATAAAGTACAAGATGTTTTTTGTATTAAACAAATAAAAATATTAAGCTTATTGCATACAAATGAGACTAACATTCATTTAAATCGTGGTTTAGTGTGTTCTTTTTGGAATACTGGGAGGCTTTTCTTGTTGCTGGGGTGTACAGAACACCCCGCGCAAGTGATCGCAGGTTAACTCTCTAACTCTTTTTCATTTCTTTATTTTATCTCTTTGGGCAGTCTTTCCATTATCCTGTTTCTGTGGACCCACTGTGTCCTGGACTGACAACTGGTACAGTAAGGAAAAGATAGCAGCATGGTTAACTACTGTTGCTTATTTCTTACATTAGGGTATCACGGATCACCCACCCTTTTGTGAATTAGTACAATAAATTAATGAAATTGTTTGCAATCATAGTAAAGAGTATACATTATTGTACAAACTGTTGTTAATTATCATAGCTTATAGCTTTACTACCTTTTACTTTTAGACATCCTTATTCCTTGCTGAGTGCACTAGTACAATAAAGATTTTCTTTGAGCTTTGATCATTGCAAAATCATCAATGACATCATTATAATCAATTTAACTTGTAATATCACTTTGAGTGCATTGGAACATCAAACTGTTAAGATTTTCATTTCCCATAGTAGATGTCTTCTAAAGTTCCATGCACGCACACACAACGCATACATAATTCACTAGGCTGTAGTTAGTTTTTTGTAATTGTAATTTTTTTTTCTCTTTTTACATACCCAAATCTTTTGTGCTCTAGGCATGTGCCAAGCGTGCCTAAGTGTAAAAGCACACCTGCTTAAAGTAACAAAACTATTACTAAGTTATTCTGAGCAACAGGAGCTTCAAATTAGGATATGGCAAATAAAATCTATCAAGCAAAAGATCAAGAAATAAAATGTTAGTAAAAAAATAATTCAAGGAAGATTATTTGATAAAATTATAAATTCTATCTTCTTTAGACATTTTTAGAAGCCAAGTAAAAGTGTTTATGTATCAATGTATGAATTTATATTCCTACTGTAGCTCACAGTTCACTTAAGGCTGTCTTCAATGTAATGTTAATGAACAGGGCCCAGATTTGGAAAATTTGCATGAATAAAAAAGTATTTTAACCTTAACACTATATTTTGGCTTCAATATCCTATAGACAGCAGTATATTTCATCATACTATACATTTTTATCTGAGTTGAGCCATTTTTTCTAGTACAAAATGTGTTTTGAAACTTTTCTTCTATACTGTAAAGTAAATAAGCTATCCTTTTAGGTGTAAAAAGGATAAAATAAGTCTTTATGGAATATTTTGAAACTTTAAAAATTTTATATTATAAAAAGATGCATGAATTACAGTGCTGTAAGATTTCATAAAAATTGAGATATTTTTCTGTCTGAAAATGTTCTTTGCATTTAGTTCAAGCTCTCGTGTATTTGGCGAAGACAGCCTTAACTCTAAGTACCACTGACCCTGACTACCATAGGTTAATGGGGTTAAATGCTACATAGTTTTTATTATTTCAGATTATGTACATTTAAAATTAAATCCTCAAAAAACATCAAATTTTTTAATTTAATTTCATTTTTAAATTTTAAAAAGATTTAAGTTTTTTTTTTTGCATATATATCTAATACATTTAAAAATTCAAGTAAATCTATAAAACAAAAAGATGAAACAAATTTATTCTCAAAATAAAATCTATAGCCATAAAAGTAAACATTGACATTTATAAAGATCAATTAATCAATTGCATAACGTTTTTAAAAAATTATTTATAATAACGGTTACAGCATTTTAATTAAATTAAAGGACTCAACATACCAAATAATTCATAAATATAATTACTGTTGTGTAAAATCAAAGAAAATATAAACATGTGTTATAGGTTTATACATTTTTTATCAAAAAAAAAAAATGAACATATAAAATTATATGAAAATTTAGGGATCTTAAACCAATATTTCCTTACCATATTTGTCTTGTAAGCCAACAGTACATCGAAATACACCACCAAAAGCAACATCTTCCCCAAAGATCACTAAAAAAAGAATTTTAACACAATTTTCAAAACATGTATCATGAATTTGCATAATATTCAATTCGCATTATGATATGATTTTGTTTAATTGTATGCTGATAAAAAATAGACACTACATATTAAGGTAGAATGCAAATAAATTATGCCAAGGAATACAACACAATACAAAACACATATATTAAGTTTCTCTACATAATCATCAATTTGCTGTAAACTTTTGTCAGAATGCAGCAGTAACCATTTAATGCCCTAACAATAGAAATTCACTACTTAGTCATTGAGTCAGCATATAACAACTCCCACATATTCTTTTAGCTTGCAGAACATATGGAAATCCAAGAGGTGTGGTGTGGTTGACGTTCACTTCCTTACCTTTCTGAATTGGCGAAGTGTGTGTGTGCCTTTGAAATGTTGGAACCATTTCATTATGACTGGATGTGACATTGTGTATGTAAGCCATACACCATTAATATTCCATGATAAACTTTCATACAAATGTGCATACAAATTATACTGTTCCAAGAACTTTAACATTGAAGAAAATGTACAGCTGATGCTCTATATTGTTCATCTACTACACAGTAAATACCAGCATCAGTAGTCAATGATCTTTCCTCTCTTTTCTTCTCAATTACAAGTAGTGTTTTTGCAAATACACTTTGCAATTACCCCTTGAGGGGCAACTTACTCTTTTAATAACTTATGTAACACAGCTATATGCATTTCTAAAACATCTCATAGAACAAAGAGAAAATTATAAAAATTTAAGAAAGCTACACAGCAAGGTGATATCAATTTTTTTCCTAACCACAAACAAGTTATCATAAAACTGGGATTTTCCTACCAGAAATATCAATAACAAAATTATAAAAACATAATTGTCAAAGAAATTAAGTACTTTTTATGTATGTGTGCTAAACTTTTAAAACATTAATTGAACAAATAAAATTCATTCTAGGTTTGAGAAAAAGAGCACAAAAAAGTTATACAAATCGCAAGTGTTGTCTTATAAAAATTTATATTTTACCAAATGGGAAACATTTAGGAATTTCATTAAATTTCTGTTTCTTGCACTTATAAAATACTTTTAAAAAATTAACAAATCATTTCAAAAGATTAATAAAAAAATATACAAGTATACAGTTTTAGATAGATCTAAGAACATATTTGCATCAAATAATCTTTCTAAAAAATACTTTGTAATAAACGCATTGAAAAAATTTCAGGCAGCCAATTTGAAAATGAAAACAAACCTGCTGATGGATCTGCAGCAAGAGCTATGTCCAATGCATTAGTCACAGATTGAAAGAGATTCATACGAGTTGTTTCGCCTATTTAATAAAGAAACTGTAAATAAGAAATTTAAAAAATAATTTCTGTTAAGCCTGCTTTCACTTATTGATAAAAACACAATATAAATCAGAACATTTTTTTCAAATGGCCCCCTGCAAAGTCAGGTTTCAGGCCCAGCCAGATTTTACAAAGCATTGCAAAACCATAACCTTTGGGCTCCCTAGAATCCTACCCCTCCAAGGTGTAAGGATGTATATTATGCCACTGCTGCTTCGAATGGAATGGCCAGTGTGTGTTCGCCTGTCTTGAACACAACAAAGCATATGAGGGACATACTCGGGAGACATGTTTCTGCTCTGTACAATCCTCATCGAAACTTTAATGACTTGACAACTTAAGTTCTTCAAGAATGGGCACAAATTCCACAGAATGTGATTTGGGACCAGCTTGTAGGTATGAATGGCCATTGTAGAGACTCCATCTCCAGTAGAAATGGTCACATGGCCCCCTGTTAAATGTTTCCAACTAAACATTTTTAACACAAAAATTGTGGTCACTAATATTTATACTGCTTATTTGAAAACTAATTGTTTTCCTATTATATTTTGCAAGTCATTACCTATTTTCAGCAACCTGTACAAATTTCATCGTGCTTCAATAAATTTTCATTTTATTACCTTTTTTCTGTTTGTTGCTTATTATTTGAGATAGTGTATGTATAACACTTATTTCCTTAAAGTTACATCTTTCTGTATATAATGCCTATCAATCAAGAAAGCAAACTTAAATTTTTTTTATAGTTAAATGATACAAAAAAATAAATAAATAAAATAAAATAATAATGTGGGGAAAAAATCAACTCTTGCAAACTCCCTGCATGTCAAGGGTGTATCAAACAAGGGACCCCAAACACAGTCAATATTCCAGTTTTAAGTAAATAAAAAGCTTCTTATGATGCATAATATAATTTAGGTTTCTACAATATAGGACTCTTTAATTAGTAAGACCATTAGAAGCTGTCCTCAAAATGGAGCTCTCTTAGGCATTTTCTATGATCTCTCTTAGTAGATGATAGCTTGGGAAAACTGAATCACTGGGTTCACAGGCATCAACTGTTGTATGGGACTTTGAAGGAGATTAAGGGAAGTGAAAAAGGGATTCTGATTTTGTTGAAAAAGAATGAGTTTTATTTATGTAATAGTAATGTTTTCTCAAAAAATTACAATTTCTGTTTAAAAACTATAGAAAAATTTTAATCAATATGAAATTAATATATCTAACATATAAACGGTTAAAGTGTAGAATAGGGGGCCCCTTGGCGAAGTCAAATTTTTGGCAACTTTAATCAGTCGCAACATTTTTATGTATATTTAAGCAATTTTTTTTATTAATATTTTTTTTATTTCTTTATTTTCATTGCAAAATTCCACTTTGTAAATAAATTAAGTTGCTTGACGACTGATACTAGGCGCCAAAAAATTGACTTCGCCAAGGGGCCCCTTATTTTACACTTTAATTCAAATAACAAATAGAATATTATAATAAGGTGACAAGTTTTTTACAATGAAAAGGAAGACGAAAAAAATTAAGAATAAATAAATGAAACATTTTATTAATTCAAACAAAAATACACTAATTACACTTACATCTCTTTTAATTATTTACTTAAATAAGTATTTTTCAATTGAATGATTTTTTTTTTTTTTTGTCACTATATATTGTTTTATAATATTCCGGAAATTTCGGCTCAAGGAGAAAATTCTCCATAAAGAATTTTACAGTAAGTGTTGCAGATAAAATATCAATATTCAATCTTGATTTCTCACTTGTCCAAAAAATCATGACCAATTGAAAAAAATCTTTTAACAGCTTCATTAGTTCCACGGCAGTACAACGTAAATTCAACAAGAATAACTAAATTTTCACATGGAATGTAGTGGCATAACATACACCCCCGCAACATGGGGAGCAGGATTCTAGGGGGGTCCTAAAGCCTGAATGATGCCAAGACCCCAAACCCAACTTTGCAGGGGGCTCTAATATTCTCCGTTATGCCACTGATGGAATGTGTTCATTTTTGAAATGGTTAAATATTTCCACCCATTTTTTATCAATTTCAACATGCTGATTTTCAAATCACACATTGTAATTTATTAGAATTTAAATATATATTCCATCTTCTTTCTTCAAACAGACAATTGTCATTGATTTTAATATCAGCATTCCTTTCTATAGCTCCAACACAATTTTCAATAACTGCCCACTTGCAATTAAGTGTCATGTAACAGTTCGGCCTGATACCTCTGAATATATAGATTAACAGATTAGTTTTAAAATATTGAAAAGGAGGACAAGTAGGACATTTTTCAAGGAAGGACATAATTTATAAAAGAACTGTTCTCCCTAAAGGAGGATTGGTCACCTTAATTATAATGTTAAATATACGACTCTATGTACTATTTGGCAACGTAGGCCTAGGCCCTCATGGGCCATCCCGCCACTGAGTTAAGTTATATGTACTATACTTCCCCATTTTTTGGGTTATTTTGTTACCAAATTTTGCACTTTTCATGAAAAGGTTTTTATTATTGTGAAAAATCCACTGGTCTAACTTGCTGGCTTTTCCAAGGCACACATGTATCAATGAATTAATAAATAACTACATTCAAGATTCATAAATAATTCCTTAAAATTCACGATGGGAATTAATTTCTTGAGAGTTTCCACAACATGCTCTTGAACTTTATAGATTAACCAGAACAAGATCCAACTTCAAGGTTGGGTTTTTTCCAGCTAGAAATTTCAGAAACTACCACTGACATAGCCCTAGAACATCAGTTATTTGCCTTCTCTTTTTGATTACGCTGGTTTACATATCTTAACAAGATTTAACACAACAAAAAACTAACATTTCAGACAGAAAGAAGTATTCCAAATATGAAATTCATATAGAGTTTCATGTGATTAAACTATTCTGGAACATCCGGTATACAGTGGTGGCCAAAATTGTGGACACTTTTTTAACTTATGTTTTTTAAGTTTGTATGCTTATTAAAAAACTTTTATGTTGCATAAAATGCAAAGTATTCTATATCATTTTAAAGAGAATTTAATACTGAATTCAATACAAAAAGGAAAATTAAAATATTTGAAAGGCAAACAAAATTATGCTGCAATAACTGTCAATATACATTGGATACTGATGATAGCACTGAGTTATCGGAGCTTAGTGAGGTTGCGTTTATTTTTTATTACAGCTTCACATTGATGTTTCATTGAGCTGAAAATAGTTTTAAGCTCTTCCTTCATTATTACATGATGCTAGGAAACAATTATGTCCTCAATTAGTTCCTTTTTACTTCATGGATCGGAAAAGAGTTTTCAAATGATGCCACAAGTTTTCGATAGGATCGAGGTCAGGTCTGTTTCTTGGCCAGGATAACAATATTTAGTCAAAAAGCAATGATATCAAATAAAAGAGTAGATTGGACACATGTATGAAAGTGGTATTTCTTTTGTTAAAATTACATAACAAGTGGGTAGCTCAGTGACTACATCTGGAGACTGAACGTTTTGTTTAAGATGTCAGAAGACAAATTTAATAAAAAAAAGCAGGAAAAGGCCATAAAAGGTACACCACATCTATTGATGAAAGAAGAAAAAAATAATATGTTTCAGACATAAAAGAATTTCATGGACATCTGTCAGAAGTGATCTGAGTGATGCTTGTGTTTCCGTCAGTTCAAAAACAATCAGGAGTAGATTAGCAGATGCAAGACTAAAAGGTAGAATTCCACACACAAAAAAAGCCATATCTCAGTTTACAGCAGCGCTAAAAGGGACTACAGTGGGCAATAGAACACATTAATTGGACAAATGATTATTGGTCACAAGTTATATAGAGGGATGAAACTAAAATATCGTTATTGATAGCCTAAAATACGTAAGATGTAGAACAGCAGAAATTCTACATCTAAACTACATCCAGGCAACTGTGAAGTACCCACATAGTTTTATCATTTAGTCATGCATATCAGCAGATGGTATCAGTCACCATATCATCGATGGGGCACTGTGAATATCATAAAAAACATTGACACCATTTTACAACCCAAACTTCTGCCTTCCACCAGGGATCTATTTACCAACATTGCTTCATTTATTTTTCAACAAGATTCTACTCCCTCCCATACAGTAAAGTAATTGAAAGACTGGTACCGTTCTAAGATCATTGAGTTATTGTCCTGGCCATTAAACAGTCCTGACCTCACTCCTATAGAAAAGTTGTGGCACCATTTGAAAACTCTAGTCCGAATGAAGTACCCATGAAATAAAAAGGAACCAATTGAGGATATAATTGTTTCCTGGTATCATTTAATAACGAAGGAAGAGTTAAAACAATTTTTCATGTAATAACGAAGAAGAGCTTAAAAATATTTTCAACTCAATGAAACATCGATGTGAAGCTGTAATAAAGAATAAACACAACCTCACTAAGCTCTGATAACTCACTGCTGTCATCGGTATCCAATGTATATTGATGGTTATTGCTGCATAACTTTTTTTGCCTTTCAAATATTTTAATTTTCCTTTTTAAATTGAATTCAGTATTAAATTCTCTTTAAAATGATATAAAATACTTTGTATTTTGTGCAAAATAAAATTTTTAATAAGCATACAAACTTATAAAACATAAGTTAAAAAAAAGAGTCCACAATTTTGGCCACCACTGTAATCTCTTAATTCACCTTTTTAAGGCTGTCTTCGGCTAATGTTAAAGAATAGGACGCAAATTCAGAATATTTTTTCAGATATAAAACTAAATATTATATTCTTGCTTGGCTATCTTGTAAAAAATCTCCTATTTTATTATACTACTCATTTTTATTCGAGTTGACACATTTTTACTCCTATACCGTAATGCTAAATGAGTTATCCCTTTACATGTTAAAATAAAAACTAATTATTTATGAAACATTTTGAAATTTTAAAAACACTGTGTTATAAAAAAATGAATGAGTTACAATTTCACAATTTTTTATAAAAAGTGAGGCATTTTTTCTGTTCGAAAATGTGCTCCGAGTTAAGTTCCCGCTCTCGTATACAGAGCGAAAAGAGCCTTAAGAACTCTTGAGAAAAATAGGATCCAACCTAACAGGATTTAAAAAAAAGAATGATTAACTTTCAGAGAAAACTTAGTTGAAAAATAAAAATAAAATTAGTTACATTATACAAGTATCAGTTGTTCAGTATTTTTTTTTCCTTAAAAAGACTAAAAACATTCTCTCTCTTCCCCCACTTTTTTGCTTACATGTAAGGAAATCAAAAAATTTAACTGTCATAAAAATACATTTATACATGCAGATAGCAGCAAATGAAATATAAAACCCAGGAATTATTATTTTTAATATTGATATTGAGTTACCATCCGATGCTGATACTGTATCTGGAACGTACGTAAAATGGGACAGTCTATATAATAGTTTGTATTGGTTTTTGCTTTTCAAAAAATCGGAATTTTCTAAGTGTGTTAGTTTTTTAAAAAAAGGCGCAAGCCTCAAATGCCGCAACGCCATGCTCGACTAGATAATTTACCAAACAGGAAAATACTGTTTACAAATTGTGGGATTGGAGTTCTGTTGTATATTTTCTGCTCAATCTTGATACATTGTATGTCAAACAGTGTTAGGTATAATTTTAATTCCTTAAGGAAATGTGATTATGATTTTAACAAGATAAATAACAAAAATCATAAAATTAGTTCTGAATCACTCTTGTTTCTTTACTATTCATATTCCTATGTCATTTTTTAATATTTTAATTCGATTATGGATTAAAATACATTTAGTTATTCTCTAAGTGGCAATAGCTATTACATTGATAATCCGCTGTTCATTTATATTCGTAAACAAAAAGTGTGTGTAGATATGGGAAAATTTGTTTCTTTTTGGTATTAATTTTAGAAAATTATACCGGTTTAAATTTGCTCCGAAATTTAATTGCTTCATAAGTGTATTCTGTTGTTGTTTTTATGTAATTTTGTGTCTGTGTATATATCTTGTATATTATTAGAATTCTGAAGTTACAGGTAACGTAATATTTAAATATGTATTTTGATTTTACTGAGATTGTGTTTGCTATGCAAAATTTTAAGATCAAATCTTAATATTATCATACTTATAAATAATTAGTTATTTCATGTACAAAAAATTGTAACAAGAGTGAGTGTGACCATTTTGTTTGAGTAATGCTTTTGACAATTTTATCTCTCAAATACACGTGCATTTCATGTAAAAATAGTGTAATCTGTCATTATTTACAGCTAATAATATAACTTTTGAATGATAGTGTTAAACAAGGTATCAATTCATTTCTTCAAATATACATAGTAAAAATTAATTTCAATACCTTAATTCGTTTAGATTTTAAATAACTTTTATCAGATAGTTTGTTTTTCTTTACTGTTATAATGGAGGGTATTTTATTACTTTTTCATTGGAAATCATCTATTATATTTTATAGGTTATCATTTAATTAAGGCTGTCTTAGCATAATGTTTAAGAATGAAACTTTAATGTAGAACACATTTTCAGATAGAAAAATGATTTAACACTGATTTAAATTTCGTATTTCTCTGTCCTATGGAGAATAGTATATTTTAATATGTTATTAATTTCTGTCTAAGTCTTAACTTTTGTATTGTAAAATCTGTGATAAAATCCAAGTAAATTTTGTGCCAATGGAAAAATTGCATTTTTCAAAATGGTGTCAGAGCCAAATATATGAAAAATGAAATTTCCAAAATGGCCTCAAGAGACAAAAATCCATTGTTTCTAAAATGCAAGAATGGAAAAAACATAAATTCATGTTTGAGGTTGATTTAATTAATGATTTCCCTTTCTTTTAAAAAAAAAATGCATATTCTTTCCATATTTTGGGCATTCACACTGATGTACTATCAGTCCTGTATTTGTGCACTAATCAATCATTTTTCTTTCTTCTTTCATTCAAAAGAAGAAAATCTACTTTTTGTGCATCTAAGCAGATAACAGTTTCCAAAATAGCTTTTATAAGAAAAACATAGAAAAGAATGTTTCTAAAATGCAGCAGTGGGTAAAACATTGGATATGCATGCTTTAAAACCTAATTGTCGAGTGGTAGCGTATTGCACTTCCACACCACTGGTCCAGGGCTCAAACTCCTGGCTGGGAAAGGTCGACTCAGGCATTCATCCCCAGTCCTTCATTTACTCACCAATTAATTACTTCTTTGTCTTTTCCATACAAAAGTAGAAAAATTCCACTCATTGCTTCACTTTCAGCCATTCTAAAAAAAGTATCTCTAATGAACAAATGTTCCAAGTCGACTATTGAACTAAACTGACTGCTACCCGAAAAACAATAGAAAAGCAGGTCAAAGTAGTTACCAACTTGGAGCCAAATTTTTGTTGCCATATCAGGGAGGATTGTGCTGTTCCAAACATTATCAGTATAATATATAATATGATATTTACTTTACAAATCCATTCCTCAAAATTCACAAGCATATCAAATATTGGTACTTTTCCATTTTGCCAGTGCAAATCTTGCTGTTTTTATTGACAACAGCACACGATATAGTTGGTTAGGCACTGGCCTTATAAAGTTTGTGGATTTTCATGATGCAGAAAATCGACCACGCCCATGTTGTATGATTATGTGATGTTAAAAATCCCTTTAGTGCTTGAGTTCTCTTAACAAAATTAAATTCCTCATTTAATTTTGCATTGTCAGAGTTCAGGTGACTCCTTCTGGGGAGAAAACTGGCCATCAAAACTACATTGTGGCAAATTGGTATCCACCTATATGGTGCACACTAAAAAGTGATACCAATTCCTGGGGAATGTACTAGGTCTCCAATGGTAATTACCAATCTGCAGTCGTATTTGAATAGGAGGGGGGAATATTTTTCATCAATTACAATTATCTGTTCAATAAATTTAAAATTCTGTTAAAAACCAAGTACAATTAATTACAAGATATTTTGTAGATTTTTAACCATATATGTTAGAGCAGGGGTGTCCAACCCAAATGGCCTTGTGGGCCACTTCGGAAAAACATTATAATCTCGTGAGCCGCACATAAAAATATGTACCTTTATAACAGATTTGAAGACAAAAAAGCATGTATTGGAGTGAAAATTTAAAACAGAATAAATTATTATTGTTTTCATTATTTTTCATATATTTAGACATAGATAATATAATAATGTTTATATAATATAATGCAACGATCAAATAATGTTTGAAATATTACAGTTACCATTTTCGTGAAAATTACGGTGTTCCTATTGAATTGATCTTTTGTTACACATTGTTGAAATTTGATAGTGCTATCATTCACCAACGATTAAGTATGCATTTTCCTTTATCCTAACTGTCCTGAATATTTTTTTAAAACTTTAAAAAACATATGACTGCTCATGCTTTTTGGGCACTGCAAACAGAAAAGGAGGAGAAACGAAAGTCGCACACACAGAGAATCATGTACAATCCATAGTAAAGGATATGCATAGTGCAATTCGAAATTTATTAAAAAAGTAATTTACTATAGTAAAATCATATAACTTTTTGATTAAATATAAATCTATTTTAATCTAAAGGACATTTCTATTATCAAAAAGGATTTATTTTAAAACAAGAACAGGTAACAGGCAAATACATTGTAGATATATATATAATTTCCCCTCAAATAAATTTCAAAATGCAAAAACTTTAAAAATCTGATATTTAAAAAATTTTTAAAAAGAGTCGTCGGGCCGCAACTTACGTACTGGCGGGCCGAGTGTTGGATACCCCTGTGTCAGAGAATGTGCACTTTAGAATTTCATTTAAAAATATGAAGCATAAGATTCATTCAAAAAAAAATTTTATTTTTTGATATAGCCGTTAATTATTTTCAAAAATTATTTTACTTTGTTTTTACTGATGTCTATATGAAATGCTATGTTAAGTATAAATACACTTTAATATTTTGTTTGTCAAAATTATTTAAATTACACTTCAGGCCCAAAATGGGATTTTTATGATTCTAGATTGTTTTATATTCTTTATGCAGTTTTAAAGAAGGTAGGATGAATTTTAAAAATTGATCCTTTGTTTAATATTGATAATATCTAATCTTGGTTTGAAGTTTCCTAACCAAATGATGCCTTAACACACTAAGAATGTGCTCCACTATAGAAATAATTCTAGAAGCTGTTACTGATTTGCAAAATAATCATACCAATAGATATCAGTATAAAGATAAAGAATTTAATTGATATTTTTAATATTGTTATATAATTTTGTGTGTAAAGAATTAATTAATACAATATGTAAAAGATGATGTAACAGTTATATGTAACATTCAACCAGTTTTTAGATAATATTTTTGAAAAAAACTTTCTGTATATAAAATTACAGTATATATTTTTTTTCTGTGAAGTTTAATTTAATGAAATTTATTATTGTTAAATAATTTGATGGAATAAAAATATTGGATAAAAATATTTGTGTGTGCAAGATAAGTTTTAATTTGAAATGAAAGGCTATATTTGGGAGCTTGCTTGAACATAGAAAGTTTGTATTAAATCCCAAGTTTTAAAAAGAACTTTGATATATATATAAATGTTGGGTTGGTTTTGTATACGCTCGCATAACTCGAAAAGTTCTGCATGGATTTATCTGAAATATTGACACAACATTGCATTTGACTCCGGTCAGGATCTTATGTACTTTTTATTTTGAAATTCACTCTAAAAATTTTTTTAAATTTAATTTTTAAGTGATTTTTTGGTATTATGACATCATAGATGTCACGATTCGCTCTGAATGCAAAAATTTAAACTTTACGCATGGATTTTTCTGAATTATTGTATAATTCTACTATGGTTATGTTTATTGGTTGGTTTATTTTTGTTCTTTGATACGCGTAATTTTGATTCTTTTTCGAATAAATCATTTTTTAAAAATTATTCTTTCAACTACTCAATTTTTGTTTTGTAATTATGGCAACAATCGGATAGCATTATCGCGGGATGTTTACGACTTTGCTTATATTCTATATCGTATTTTTTCTGTAATTTTAAGCTAAATTTATTTCTTTTTATTAAGCAAAAATGAAATTTACATAATTGACTTCTGTATGCTACTTATTTTTCTACCAAATAGTTTCCGTTAACCATTTACCTCAAATAAAAAGACGTAGCCAAATGCCGCGATATAACATTCAATGTTTGGAAACAATATTTTTTTCCCACTTGGAGACATTTTAATTTGACGAATTAATAAATTTTAATAAGAATATTTTTTCGCTGTTTTAGACAACTTTTTAAATTTCATTTGATTCTTACGTATTATCGCAATAATCACCAACTTTTCTGATAACTCGCAAAGTTGGCCATTCCATTTTCGCAAATGCTGTACGCACGGAATTGGCAATCATGTGCTTCGTTTTATACAATGTCGCCAATAGGTTGCGATAATACGTAAGTTCCTTTCATTTGATGTTACTATTGAAATATAAATAGTAAAACTTAGATTTTCTGATTTTGAGTCATCAAAATATTGCACCTTATTTTGTTTTTGATTGCTTTATAAAATTATAACTTTCTTAAACAGATTCCATTAGTAATTTGTTAAAAAAATACTTGAAGTTATTATGGTTTGCTTTTGTCAGGGACGTAGAGCTACCGCTGTATCAATGATGCAGGGGCCCCAACGAATGTTATTACAGTTCCACTTACATGGTGCTCATATCTAAAAAAGGGCCCCAAAAGAATTTGGATACAAGGCCCACTCAGAGCTGTTTTGTAATTTCATATGTTTTTGTTTTAACCTACATTTTAACTGCAGTCAATCGGCTTCAGTACATAAAATTATATCGCAGAAACTCGAACTTAGGTCATCATACTGGTGAAGCAAACGCAGTGCGAGGGGTAGTTGCTCATCAAATTAGAGTAGGCATCAGTGAATGAGCAAAACAGAAAGATGGCTCAAATACATGTTAAGGAAGCAGGTGGTTAATATGATTGTAATTATTTTTTCAAATTATACTTTCGCATTGATTGTAATTATTTTTTCAAATTATACTTTCGTGTTGATAAAGATAGTTCAGCTCTTTTTATGTCAATTAGTGTTAGAATTGTATATCATTTTTCAATTTATTTTTAAACTTAGGATATTTACTTTGGATAATTTTTATATATAAAATACTAATTTTAATTCTGTACACTATATGGATGTGTTTAGCATGATTTCAAAATCTCCACAAACGAGTAACATATCGCTTAAAATCTTCCACCATTTTTATCTCTCTCCAATGAATCTAAATTAAATTAATATATAATTTTTTTGGTATATATATATTTAGTTGGCCATTTACTTAAAATCAAAAGACCGCCAAATACTGCAATATGCATTCAATAAGGAAAAACGTTTCTATGCCTGTTTGTGCACAATAATAATACTTTTTTGCACTTGGTAGTGACTTTTTCCACGAAATAGTTATTAAAGTTTCTAATAGCAGGGGCAATAACATTAGACTCACAAAATATCTATTTTGTATAATTTCAAAATTTTATTAGGTGTTACTGTGAAATACAAACAGGAAAATTAAGATTTTCTGATGTATATTTTGTGTTTGTTTTGATATTTATGTATTATCATAACCATATTGGCAACATTAGCACTTAATTGCCTATTCACCGTGCGTGACGTGAACAAAATCGGGGTTGATATAGTTGCAACAGTACCCAAGTACCTTTGTTTGCAATTTTTTTGGTGATTTCATCAAAATATTGATAATTTGTTGTTAATTATTGGTTTTTGATAGCTTTTTATCATTTAAGTTTGTTATAGCTAGATGTACCCAACCATGTTTTCCTGTGGCTCAGTCTGGTTAAAAAGAAAGAAAAGAGAAAGCACACATTTCTAATATCTTTAACCACTTGCACTTGAGGTATGATTTTTTTTTATGAAAAAATGTGGAAATATACATTAACAAAACTTTTTTAAATAGATTTCATTTGTAATTCGTTAACAGAATACTTCCAAGTTATTATGGTTTTTTTGTCATGTTATGAATCATTTGCATTGTCTCCATAGGGGAGATGCCAAGTTTGAAAATAAATTTAAAATGGCTCTTCTTGAGGTTAAAGGGTTAATTTTACAATGCTTATGGGTAAACATTTTGTGTTGCTTCATTGTCTGTATAGATGCAGAAATTGTCTGCTGTGCCTACTTTAGAGCAGTAGTTGCTATTTTTCAACACTTCATGAACCACTTAATGTATAACTTTATAATTTGTGGTTCACTAATAGGATTGACCTCTATGTGGTGGACCACTATTGTTATATTTACATCTTTATTTAATCTTCCATACCTCTGAAAATAAGTTTCATGAAAAGCAACAATCAACAGACTGAAGTGTTTTGC
>BMAV01016263.1:761829-775030 GCA_019973955.1 Trichonephila inaurata madagascariensis | reverse complement strand
TTCGAAAAACTCAAACGGGGACAGCAATTGCTCGAAAAATTTTGAAAATAATTTGCTGAAATTTTTTGTGTATGCTATGTATAACAGTAGAAGTGTTTTGACCTTCAGATTTATCAATCACTGTTTTATTTTTAAATTTACAGTCCTTTATGTGAATATAATCACTGTTTTTTTTAAGCAATTTCATTTAATCACTAAGATAAAGTGCTCTAGTTTTTGTAAAAGTTAAAATATATCTTATTTTGACAGTCAATTCAAACACGAAGAACTAAGTAATACATCAAAATTGAAAAATTGAGAATTTGTTCATAAAATTTTTGTACAGGGCAGGCTCCTTTTATGTAATTTTTTTGTACATTTTCATTAGTTTTTTCCCATTTTGATGATAATTATTTTTTTTTCTGCGTTCAATTTTAGGATTTTTTCCGTAAAATATACTAAATAAATCTAAAAATCACAAAAAAGAAAAAAAAAATCCCCATATTTCCACTTTCTTCAAAAAAAAATGTTGTCGCAAGTAGTCGGATACCTTAAATTCTGATTTTTGTGCGATAATGAACTGACTTTGGTGTGTGATTTTATGCATAAGATAGAGCCAATACATTCCTACGAAGCCAACTCTTTCTATCAACATTAAAAACAATTACAAAAACTTTTCCTTCTTAACGCACAGACTCCACAGTCGGGTTACAGATAACTGACAACAATTTTTCTTTGACTTTCATCAAAACGAAGGAATACTTTAGCTTTGCAACTCCCCCCCCCCCCCTCGTTTGGACAGTCCCTTACCCTAAGTGACTGGGTGATTTTTACCTTATCTCTCAAAATCTAACACAATATCAGTTCCCGGAAGGATTATTTTCATTCTCCTGATAACGTTCGCAAAGTAGAAGCGAGCTTTCTTGAAGGGCTTGGTTGGCATAGTTTCTATTTATCCTATGTACGACAATTTCATTGAAAAGGAAATGCACTCTAAAGATTTATTACGGCAACAAGAGGAAGAATAGTTTTCCAGCTACTTTAAAGCAACTTTGGAAGATTTACAAGAAGGCAGATGTGCATTTCTAGGTTTTATTACACCTAAAAAAGGCATATGATAATCAATAATGACCATAGAACTAAAGCATCAACAATAATCTAGAGGGACAATCATTCTTTGTTGATATAAAAGATTTTAAAACCTGCTTTCATGCTCATTAACAAGAACCATCTGATTCTGTATTCAGAGTTTCAAATGTTCAATAGCCTTAGAGCGCACCCAAACACTCCTTTCTTTATACTATCATTCGTAAAAAGTGTGACTCACCAATAACTAGGCCGAGAAAAAAAAAAGAGAAACACATTTTTTAAACTTCAATATAACTATCTATTAGACTACGTTACGTTCTGATTATATTTATTTTTCAGATAGATTTTAGAGCATTTTGCAAAATTTTTTGTAATTATTATTACAAAGGAAACTTACTTTAATTTTTCTTAATCAGGAAATCCAACACTGTAGAACTTTAAAATATAATATATAACAAAAGCAAGGATTTCATTTTTGCTTTTAAGGTTTTTGTATAAATCGGGGCATTTTTCTTATGCTGAAGAACTCGTAATATACGTTTTCTACAAATTTGAAAGAAAAAATATCGGAATTAATAGTTTCTGTTTCGAAGACTCAACTATTATACATCAATTGTCATAATAAAAAATGTCGCAGTTAGTTTCTTGCATTTTATAAATAAATTCAAAGGACTAAAATGGATAATTTTAAGAATCTGTAACGAATATTTCTGTAATTTTTTTGTCGTTGCAAATATCTTTTCTTTTTTCGTTTTTTGTTTATACAGGATTTAAAAAGGGTTTTTTATTTTTTGATGTTTCGATATAAAAATTTTTAAAAAAATTCTTCATTAAGCTTAACGTAAGGTAACAATAAAAATACGTTTCTGTACATTAATACATTGTGTAATAATGCATACATTTTCATCAAAAATTGCTTAAAGCTCTCCACAAATATATTTTTAAGTAGTTTTTACAGGTATAAAAATTAATAAAAATGTAGAACTGAAGTATTTTTAAATTTGGCTGATGCTTATAGAGAGAGCTATGCATGTATTAGTAAAAGTAAAAAAAGCATGCTTTAAGAAAATACGTAATGTCATTCTTTAGTATGAAAAATTATAATAAGAATCATTTAAAAAAATCACCATTTAAAAAAAAATCAGTTTCTGTGACACACGGTACAGCGGCTCCTTTTACCACATTATTTCCTGTGGAAGGTAAAATTGTCGCTTCATGGGTTAGTTGTGGGTCATCCCAGACTATTTTACTTTGTTCTTCGGAGACAACCTCATCTTTAACCTTTGGATTTAAATTTAAAGATTGATCTAAATCATCTTCCTCATTTTCTAACTCACAATCAGAATCATCAAAAATTTCGTCTTCTAAATCAGCTAAAACTTTCTGAATCTCTTCAGCGGTAAGTCCTCTTTTACGTTTACGCAATTATTTTTTTTTTAAAAAAGGAATCAAATTAATTTAAAATGAAATTATGAAGTAATCGAGAGGACCAAATCGCTTAAAAAAATAACTATGCCCTCTCCGCCAGTGAGAATTTAAGCATACAGGAAAAAAGAGGGATTTCTAGATAAGGTTGAAAGAGGGAACTGTATTCTCCTCCCTTTTAAATACAAAAGAAACCGGTCAAGCAAATGATGTTCCAGGACTGTAATAGGCCTCATGCTGTTTCGAAAGCTATTAAGAGGGGAAAGCATTGCGTGGCCGCTACAGCGGCCAGAGTTGTCTTTTGAGGGTCTGTTCCTCTTGGCCTTTAGATTGGCCAGCCGTCCTCAAAAGGTTAACAATATCACTTGGTTATAAAATATATTTTGAAACATTTTGTTGAATGATTAAAGCTACCAAAAAAATCATGAATGTTTTAATTGCTTTAGATGAAATATTGTTAGAAAGTTTGTTGTTAAAGAAATTCTAAGGTTCCATTTGTTTGTAATATTTTATTACCTTAAATTTTAAACAAATGCTTCAACATATCTGGAGTGTTATATTAAAGTAACTGCTAATGTTAAATTTTGCTGTAGAATAGAATTTTATTTATTTTGGCAAATTAAAATTTGCATTACAGTCAGTCCTGCATTTTACGAATCTCTCTATTTTGCTAACTTTTCAATGGAACCAATAGCATTTTATAATTTTCTTTGTAAAATAACCTCTAAATAGTAGAGTGCATTTTCTATTTAACGAATTTTTTTCTCCCTATTTTTAAAATATTTCTAGACCTTCGTATGATGAAATGATAAAATCATTTGAAACAATTTGATATGGATTACAGTGTAGAGGAAGTACACCTGAAGGTTTTTTGAGTGCATTGCAAAGATGTGATGTGTATTACGAGTGAAAAAAAACATCAAACAAAATTAATAAACTTTAACAGTAATTAAATTTAAGGGTGTATGTAATACAAGCTTAAAATTACTGGTTATGAAGAAAAAATTTTTAAAACTCTTCAATTTTAATATAAAATAATTTTTTAAAGTTGAAAATACAATGTATTTCTGGATGATGTCCCCCCCCCTACAAGTTTCTTTTTGATAGAAAAGATATATAAAATTAATAGATGTTAGCTTACCAAAAAAAAGTAGAAATAGTTAATTTTTTTAAATAATAGTGTTTATGAATTTAGAATTTGTTTTACGTGGTTAATAAAGTACATTGAAAGATGATTCTCTATTTAATGAATTTCCCATGTAACAAATTTTTTTGCATGATTTAGCAACTTCGTTACATAGAGGTATGACTGTATATATTCAATTATAGGTAACTGCTATAAAAAAGAATCTGAAAGCTCAAGCTCAAGACAGTGATTCTGTAGAAGAGATGCGTGAAGTAATACAAGTTGATAAACCATCCAAGAAAAAACCAAATCCAAAAGGGTAAAAGTCAAACCTTTATTTATTAATTTGTGTCATGCAAAGTGCTTTACATAAAACAATTGACTTTTTTTCCCCGATATCTAGAATTATTCCCCTTCTCCTTTCAAATTTAGTGAATCATTTTGAAAAACTTAATTATATATTTATTATTTTTTTTGAATATTAGAAATGACATCTCAAAATTTTAGTGCAGTGTAGAAGATTTAAAATCAGATATTTTGTTGTGATTGGTCTTTAAGGGAAAATGTAGTCACTCATAATCAAATTTATTGAGTGAGCTAAACATTTTATTATTTTTTTTATGGTTTCAGAACGAAAGGGAGTAGTAAATTTTGGTCAAAATCATGAACATCTTTTCAAATGAAAGGTATGCATGCTTATTTTGGATTGTTCGTTTCGTAGTTTGCATAGGTTCAATTATGAACAGAGATATGTAGGAATATTTTATTTAAACTGAAATTTATCATAGAATTTTCATAAATTTATTTTTTTATTTAATTCATTTAAATTATGATAAATTCCATCTATAAAAGTTAAATATTCTAATGTGCTCTTTGCAAATTTTGAAAGCACTTTAAAATTAATTTTACAAACACATAAGAAATGTTAAAAGTTATGTAAAATTTAATGTTTTTTCTTCTATTTTGTAAAACTCTATCTTTTATAGGGTCTTACTGTGGTAAATACAGTATTGGGCTTATTTGATCCCCATCTGTATCCTGTGAATTCAAAGCATATATATTCTTTCATCCTGTTTCTTCTGTACATATTTATCTATCATATTAAAATTACATTTCTTAATTTGTGTTTCACTTATTAGTTTCTTTACAAATTTCAATACATTTATAAAGTGCATATGAAATTTATTAATTATGTATTTAACATTTCATCCTAAATTCTTAAAATTCTTTTTAAAATATTTATGATCACATAATTTTACAATCTTTTTCCTTTTTCTTCTTTGGCTGTGCTTCTGTAGTTTTTGGTTTCTTTTTCTTAACTAAATGAAACCAGTTATGTTTCTTACCTTTCTTTTGCTCATCATTTGTCTTTATTTTTCTCACTTTTTCAGATTCATATTTCTGCTTTTCAGATTCTGTTTTCTTAACTTTTGAAAGTAAATGCTCATCTCTGTTAAAAATTTTGTTTTCTCTTATTTCATTATTCAAAATATTGTTCGTATTCAATTCAGTACCTTTTACATAATCTTTATTGTTTTCATTTGCCCAAAGTAAGTCATTTTTAGAATGCTCAATTTCTTTAATTGTTTGACCTTGAGTTTTTGTTATGCTTAAATTTTTAAAATTGTAATCTGATTGAAGATTGTCTTTTAACTCAAAATTAGGGCAATTTCCTGTGAGATTGTTTGAATTGTTAAGTGCTTTTTCTGTCCAATTCTGTTCATTTTTTAAATGTTTACATTCATGGTTCATTTTGTTCTGTTCAGTTTTTGAATCTCTTACTGGAAGCAGCAGTTGTGGTAATCCTTCAAAGATTGATGTTCCTGTGTTACATTGGCCTATTGTATTATTGTTTGCACTTTCTCTTTTGCTTATTTCTTTTAAATAGCTGTCTTCCTTGCATTTGACATCTAATTCTTCATATTGTTCATTCATTTTTGTGCCCATTTTTGCTTGTTCTGTAGAATTGCTAAGGAAAAATTTCGTTTATTAGTTATTTTAATACATATAAAAGTAGAAAAAATTTTCAAATGGAAATTAATTTGGTAATTTGATGACAAAGTTCATCATAATTCCTTTAATAAATATAAATAAAATATTAAATAAATGTTCAAATATTCTTAAGTGTTTTATTAAATTTCTACAGATTTTTCAAATTATTTGCTAATTTTTCTATGGTTTAATGAAATCTGCATTCATGATATAATTTAAAAGTTGGAACTTTTTAAAATTAGGTACAATTAAAGTCAATGAGATATACTTATTGAGCAAAGATTTACTCTTAATAATTTAGTATTAATTTAGTAATATTTAGTAGTAGTTGGAATGCCTATTCTTTGCTTCGGTGAATTTTTAAAATGTAACTCAACAATCCATTTGCTAGCATAATCTTTTTAATAAATGAAAAATATAATCTCTAAAAAATTATGAAATACGAAGCAAAGATAGACCATGACTAATGTGCCAGAGCTGTGTAAAACAAAGCAATAATCTTTATTAGTGAAGATGGAAAAGACATAAAAACTGGAAATTCATTTTCTGTTTTTGTAATTAGAAATTTGTATAAAATCATTTATTTGATGTTTCTTTGTTCTTTTTTTAAAGGGGGTTGGACTAAAAGACTAGATATTCATTTCACATACCATATAGTCTATTGATAGATTTCAATGTGGAATGGTTTTCCAGTAAAAAGTTGGAAATTGATGCTTTTCAGTGTTATTTTAAAAAATTTGGTGTATTAATTTATAAGCACCAAACAGTTATTGTCTAAAAGAAAAGAAAAAAAACTTGGATTTTTCAAGTAGTAAAAGATTTGTAATCCTGTGCTATTTCTTTCAAAACTTTGCTGAAATTTAGCACAGATTGCATCAATTTTAAAGCCACATTAAATCCATAATTAAAAGGCACATTATTATCCATAATTGTATCAAATATTGTTTATCTAGGTTTTTTTGCCTTCATTTGTGCAAACCTTTGAACTTTCTCCTTTTATGAATATTCATTGTAAAACATTTTGAAAATTTAGTTAAAGCACTACTTTTGAATTTTTGGTTAGCTTTTTAGACAATTTGAATGTTGGACATATTTTTGTTCTATTGGAATGTTTTTAGACTGAAATTAATTTTCAAATCACTTCAATAGCTAGAAGTATCCATAAATTCTTTTGATTTATAATATTCTCAAAGGAAACTGTGGAAGATAGTAATTTGATTTTTTAATTGGCTAAGGTCATAATTTTCTGATCTCATTCTAACATTTGTTGCTATTTATTTGTTTATTAAATTTCAAAATGCAGTATTAAAAAACAACAAATCTATGCATCATTTAGTGTAGTATACATACTATACAAACCGCAAAAGAATATAACGCAAAACCTTACTCTAATCACTGTAAACAAAATCGTTTTGTACTTTCAAAGAGGTAATTTGTCTTAAAAATGTGTTTATATATAATCAATCCATTCATGAAATTTTACAAAAAGAAGAAAAATAGGTTAACATATTTAAATTAAAGAAAAAAAATTTACAGAAATTAAAAGTATTTGAAAAGTAGATAGTTCAGAAGCTAGAAATTCTGTAAAATAGTTGTATTAATTTTTTAATGTAGTTTGTAGATTTTAAATATGCATAGCTTTTTAACCCCTTAACTTCCACCAGTGTATATATATGTCATGCTCAAACAGTATGTGTATATACGTCTTTCTGAAATTCTATCCTTTTCTTTGTGCTGCTATCAGTAAAACTATTCTGAAGACTTTGGAATGCAATAAAATGAACTTGACACTGTTTGAGAAGGATTTACTCATTTCAGAAAAAAATTTGCTTATTTAAGCATTTACTTTTTCCTCCAATACACTGCATACACATGCCTATGTGAAAAACGGTGGCACTAAAGAGCGAATCACGACTTTTAATTGGCCATTAAGGGTTAATAACTCTGACTACATTAATTCAAAAGTCAGTTATAACCAATGTTTAAATGTAATAATATTTAAGTTATTAACTTAAATAATAACTTATCATATATTTAAGTTAATATATATTAACTTAAAATTAAATTAGTATTTTTTTATTTAAGGCTTGATTTTTGCAAATTTTTAATGATCATTAATAATGTCTATATTCACTGATAACTGGACTATAAAAACAGAGTTAAAAAACAATAATAATAATCTACTATTCAAAACATCATTTCATCTCTAGTTTTTTTTTAGCTCAGTTTATTCAACAGCAAATTTCTAAACCTATAGTTGCTAATGTAATTTCTTTGGTCAGAATTGACCCTGGGACCTTTATTGATTTTTTTATGTTTTGAATTTAACACAGGCTGCATTTTTACAAACTTATCACTATTTTCACTTTTGTATTGCTTATGGATTCCAATTTTTCTGTATAATCTAATTGAGTAATTGATAAAATTTTCTTAATTCTGTCCAACATAAGAATTGGAAAAACAGTGGCATAACAGAGAATATTCGCCCCCCCCCCACACACACACACACAAAGTCAGGTTTTAGGCCCCAGGCCGGATCTTATAAAAAGATTACAACTTGCTGTCAGTCAGGCTTTGGACCCCCTAGAATCCTGCCCCCTCACGCAATGTGGGGGTGTATGTTACGCCACTGTTGAAATATATCCAAACCCAAAAGTGTTTGTTAACATGTAAAAAAATTAATTACTGTACAAGCGCAGTTGAATCTAACCCTGCTTTTTAAGCCTGGTTAAAATTCACTAACCGGAACTGGAATTAAAAAATGAGCCTGCAATAGAATGAAATGAACTTTTAGTTTAAAATACATTTTTTTCTTCTTTTGACTGACTGTCCAGTTAATAGTAAATAATAGCAGTAAGACAAATTACCTAACAATATATAAATTATTCCCTCTAATACCATAACTAATTACTTATTTCATGTTAAATTCTTCTGAAAAATAGTTTTAAAGAAATTTTTTTTTATCATAGGGATTTTATTTAAATAATATTTTAATATATTAGTTTGTTGCAGTATGTTTCTTGAACAAAAATAATTAGGGCTCCTTTCTCTGCATTTCTTTAGTCCAAATTCTCTGATATATTGTATAAATTAGGAGAGAGTAAAATCAAATTAGGTCAGAGATAGCATTCTCACTCAAGTTGGAGATTAACTCGGACATGTCATAGCTCAAATTATTAAGTCAACTGTGTGTATATCTTAAGCTGAAGCTGCTTAACATTTTGAATATTCTAATATGAAATCAATTTTTAATGCCAGTAATGTGATATGTCTACGAATACATGACTTGCCAAAATTACTTTGGATTAAATGGATAGAGGAGGTGATTATGTTTTTATTGTATTGATATTTATCAAAAATTTAAAAAAATAGCTTTAAAAAACTTTTTTTTAAAATAATTACTTGAAAATACTATAAAAGGGTAGAAATATTTAATAATTTATGATTCATAAATTTAAATTTTAATACAATCCAATAAATGTATATTTTTATTATCTAATGATCATGGAGGTTTTTTTAGCTGCGATTAAATATAACAACTGGCTACTATTGCGTTTATGATGTAGTTTTCTGAATTTGAAATGTCAGTGAATGACTTTGCCAATATTTCTAATTCCTAAAAACTAAAGTAATAATGAAATCTATGAAAGTAAAAAATTTAAACATGAGTAATACAAAACACATTATAAATTAGTCAGTATAAATTTGATAACTAGTTTAGGATTTGACAACATGAGAGAGGGTATTTATTATTATTAAGGATTGCAATACTGGGATAAGGAATACTGGTATTTTGAGCCATTTGTACAATTTTGTAATACCGGTATTCAGAAGTTAAAATACCGGTTTTTCGTTATTTACTAGAAATTTTTTAAATGGTCTTCTCTATATGTTCAGGGATCGTTAACATAGCAAAATAGTATACGTTTTTGTTTTTATGTCTCCCAAATGGGCAAAATTAATTAGACTGTGAATATAAAGTTGCATCGTACAATCAAGAAGTGATAAAATATGTGAATCATCCAAGGAGACGGGCTAAATATATTCAATTACAGCTCAGAGCGATATTGCATACACGCAGGATTTGTAGTCTGAAATTCATATTTGTAGTTGTGAAGAAAGTGCATAATATTTTTAAATTGGTGTCTTCGTTATTCACATTGTATTTGCATATCATACTTATAATGATTTTAAAAATGAAAAGGAAGAAAAGAGACTAACCAATTCAAATTTGGTCAAGTTTATAGTAAATTTTCTTAAATTTTTTTTGACCACAAACTTATTCACATTCAGAAGAATTCGGTACAGTTAGCAAAGATGAGAATGACACTGATGTCGATAGTGAAAAGGAATTGTCTCATGAACAAAAATTAGAATTAGAGATAACTAAAAAAAATTTTCACAAACAAAATGCAATGCAGAAATTAATTATATCCAAAAAACCATCCGGAGTGAAATCGATTCATTTCAAAAGATGAGAGATTTAGTAGTAAATATTTGGAAAAAGTATATCGCGCATTGCTCACAGTGCCACCATCTAGCGTAGATGCCGAAAGAGCGTTTTTGACAGCAGTTAATTTTTGCACAAAATTGCGTTCCAGGCTTAATGACAGTATAATTGATGCATTATGTTTTTTAAGATCACATTTCAAAAATTTATAATAGTACCACAAATTGAATAGTGATATTTACACTTTTTGTGATTTAAATAAATGAGATGTCCCCTTTTTTGTGATTCTATATTTATTGTTATAATTTAGTTACAAATTAATTACAAATTGTTTTTTGTATTTACTCTCTCTAATAAAACTGGCAAATAAAACAAAGAAACAGCTGTTTTTTCTAAAATTTCTAATACCGGTATCCCGGTATTAAGATCTAAAAAATACTGAATACCTGTATTGAGCTTTTGGTCCGGTATTGCAATCCCTAATTATTATCATATATTAGGTTACTAACCCATTTAGAACCCTGAACACATGTATGTGATCTTGCGATCCTCCTTTTACAGCCTGCAGTATCATATATGGGATCACTCTTTCCATCCACTGGGGTACATGATCACACGGGTGTGATTTGAATTTGGAACATTTTAATTTTGATTTTTAAATGGCAATTGAAAAATCTGTTTCCCCCCCCTAAATAATGTGTCATAAAACCTTAACCGTCAATATGTGCTTTCAATTCCAAATTTTTTAAAATTTCATCTGGGATATTTATGGATGTAAGCAACTGCATGTGTTTAGCTCTTTCAAGAAAAAATTGGGCATTTAATGGTCAGTGATTTTCTGGGCTGTGGATTTTTGTTTATATTTTGACGGCCTGATAAAATGAAGGAATGCTTATTGGTTTCTGTGGGAATAAATTTATCATTCAGGATTTGCTATATTGTATTTTGTATGTCTTGTGTCTGTTTAATTTTAATAATTTTGGTGGAAAGCGGGAAATATATTTAATTGAGAGTGAGATTGCAAAATTGATGGACAAATCAGATAAGGAAACAGAGTTTCTTGAAAGAAAAAAAATACAAGCTAACATATTATGAAATGCAAAACTTGCAACATAGGACTTTGTCCCGAACATTTTTATAAAATATATCATTAGTTTCAAAAATTTTAAATATTTAGTGATTTTCTTACATTTTCTTTTATTTTGTTTTCTAATATTTTGAATATTTGTATGCCTGTGTATGGAATTTTTGTCATCTTCTGAAAGTATTTATTACATATAACTTTTTTAATTAAATTTTTTTAAAATCCACAATTGCTTTTGTAAATTTCAGCATATTTAATTGTATTAAGTATTTTATATGAATTTTTAAATGAGATTAGGCATAACAAGGAAAGTCACCCGGTCTCAGAACATGCAGGCATAGGGAAACTCTTCTTTCTCCTTTTGCCGGTCCTGAATGTTATCAGATTAAAGAACATTTTAAAGAGCTTAGTATTAATTCACTTCTGTATTGAATGCACTCTATAGTTCTCTTCCCCCATAATGTGCTGATGGAAATGATAATATACTATCAAAAATATATTAAAGATTTTTCCTGGCATGCATATCCTATTTTGATCTGTTTGGAAAGACAAAATGTTTGTAAAATTTCTTATAAGGTGTAATTTAAAAATTTTCACTTTTAAAATAGTATTCAACTATATTACCTCTCTCAGGTTAGAATAAAAACTAGCAATCATATTAAAGATTTCCTATTTTGTAAACTATATGCTTATTTTTTCAAATAGGTAAATATATTTATCTTACTTGTTTGATAGTATCCCTGTTGTAACTTCAAATTCGAGTTTTAGAATAGCAAGTGCTGAGCCTCCCAAAATGAATTTTAGTGTCCCATTTCCTTTTCTTATTAACATAATTGAGGATATCCTTTCCATATTTTTGCAATGAAAAGTTCCAAGATGATCAAAGTCATGAAGTTGATAAACTAAGAAAAAAAGTATAACTATGTTAGTTATTGAAAAAAAATTTCAAATTAAAGACAAACTTATAAAATGTGCTAAGTTTAAGAAATGAATATTTACTTATATTTATTTTGAGGGCATCTAACAATAAACAAATAAAAATATCATACATTTTTTATATTTATCCACTGTTTAATTTTTTTATAGAAATGAGTTATTCAAACATTGAAAAAGAGGAGGGATAAATAATGTATTTACTATTTAATTATTATTAATTCAATTAATATTTATTTAACTCCTATGTAAAATTGTTCATTTCACATACTTTAAACCACATATCGTGAATTCGAAAAATCAAAATTCTTGCAACTGTTCTATTGTGTTGCAACTTCTTCTACATCTTACTTTTCTTTGATGTACTATATTGAAAATGAACATTGCATGGTAAATTTCTGCTTGTTTAAACATTGTGTTTTATCACATATTTAAAGAATGCAGTTTCAATTTTCATTCTGCTAGAGAAAATTATGGTTTGAACATGTATATAAACAGGGCAAAAGCAATAGCAAATTTCCATTTATTGATGCTTAGTTTGAGCTTACATGTATGTTACACTAGAAACTTGTTATAAGTTCACATCTAGAGGCTCAAAATGGAATGTGTAAAAAGTTAGTATGTTTAAACCAAATGTCTGCTAAAAACTTATTCCCTTTCTTTATACTACTAAATTGTGTTAATATTTTTTTTTTGAAAAAAAAAGTGTATTAATATATTAAAGCTTATTTTCCTAAAGTATTATATGCTGTTTTAGCAATTATTGCATTAATATGGTGTTCACAGATTTGTATAAATTTGGAAAAGTCACATTAGACGTGTAGTTAAAAAAAATATTTATGTACCGTTTGATTCAAAAATAATGTGACCAATTTCTCAGAGCATCATAATTTTTTATCAGATGAAGTTATTTACCGTAAAATCCGGTGTATAACAGGCACCCATACTTTCAAGCTGTATTTTTTAATTTTTAGGTATACTCGCCATATAAAGCGTCCCCCTCCCCCCTTTTTTTACGAAAGAACAAGAAGTTTGTGTGTACAATGTTAGAATATTTTTAAGCCATTTATGTTCAAGGTATTATCCTAAGATTTTGAAAAAATAGTATACTTTTAAAATCAGA
>BMAV01016263.1:749690-761729 GCA_019973955.1 Trichonephila inaurata madagascariensis | reverse complement strand
TTTTTTTTTTGAAACTCATTATTTATACCCAGTTTATAACTTACACCCGTAAATTTCGATCATAATTTTTGTGTTAAAAGTGCGTGTTATACGCCGGATTTTATGATACATGAAATTTTCAATGTGGATTATTTTAATATAGTACACTTTGCGTAAACGTTTTGGCCAAACTAATAGGGCTTTTTGACTATTTTTGGAGCTGGATGGAGGAGGGGGTATTTTTCCAGCTTCTTTGATTGCTTTTTGAAGCCATTGGAGTGTTCTTACTTTATGTCTGTTTAATTGATTTTTAAGTATTCCGATAAAAAATAATTGCAAGGAACACATTCAGGGGGTTGTCGTAGCCATTTCTCAGGAGACAGAAGATTAATCTTTTAGATATTTAAAGTTGATTTTGCAGTATGACTTGGTTCAGAATCTTGGTGAAAGACAAAGTTTCCCTGAGGGCAGAGGTTTACTTTTTTTTATCAAGTGTTTCAAAACTTTATTCAGTTAGTATTTAGCATCAATTTTAGCCTTTGGTTCTATAAAAAAGGGTTTTGTTAAGCCTTGAGAGGACATTCCCATGCATACCATAACACCTGACGGCCAACTTGCTTTGCGTGAAATATATTGTATCTTTGGTTTACCAGTTGTAAATGACAGATGAGACAGTGCTTCATCCGAGTTTATCCATGCTTTGTATCTACCTTTGCATAACATTAAATACAGAAGCCGTTTTCTACGGTCTTAACAAACATTTGAAGATATTTATTCACTTTCTTATGGCCAATTTTCTTTCTCCGACGACAAATTGTCGATTGTAATACCTATAGTTTCTTTGCTAGAGGCAGAGGATTTTCTACAGCGATAAGTCCTTTCAGCTTCTTTTTTTCTTCTTCCCCAAGGACTTCCTTTCGTCCAAATTTTTTCCTGAAGCTTTTGATTGCCAGCCAAATTTTATTTCTTTTCAAAGTTTAGATAGTAATCCATTAGCTAAAATGCTTTATTTATAGCAGAATGTAAGCAAACATCCTTCAAATGCTTTAAAATTTTGTTTCAGGTGTGAGGATCTAATTTCGGAGCCATAATTTACTTTCATTAATAAAAATAGATTGGTAATTTAAATGTTTCACTTTTGAAATATAACTAACTGACAGCAAAGCAATAAAAATTTACCATAAATAGTTATATGTTTTTAAAATTCGTCACACTAATTTTGAATCAAACAGAACTAAATAAAGGTGCAATTACTTACTAATGAAATCTAATTTTCTAGAGAAAAATTCTTTTTATAGCTTTAGAAAAGCTGGGTCAATTTATTAATAAGTATTTACTGCATCTTTCAAATATTAAAGTATATATTATTATAAATCATTGTGTTTCCCTCTAAAATTAAGATACTATAAATGAGAATGCCAATAATTAGTAAAGAATATTCAAAATATTTAAAAATTTGTTTAGTATTTTTAATTTATTCTAAGACTTATATGACAAATGAGCTTACCTGTTGAACATTGTTTTTTGTCGATGTACATAAAAATTGTGCATGGAATTAGATTTTTCATTCATTGAAATTTGATAGAGGTCACAAGCTATGTGACCTGTAATGTTTTAATCAAATTATGAATTTGAGTCTTGTTTTGATGATTATTCAAACTAATGATGATAAATTTAATTTAGACTTTAGATTTTTTTTCCCCCTCTGTATGAAAGTAACTGCTAAATAGCAGAAGAATGAATTAACAAAGATTTTGTCCCCATTACTTGACCATGGTTAAAAATTACAAAGCCTGTTGGCATTAATTCTCATATACGTTTTGACAAGGCTTTAATTTATTTTATAATGTAATTATTTTTTTATGTAGGCAATTAATATTTTAAATAAAAGAAATTGAAACTGAAAAGGGCATTTAATTTGATTTGCACTTTTTCTAAGTAATTTATTATAGTTTTTAAATATTTAAGGCCATTTTAATAAATTAATAAAATTAAACTTTTATTTAATGTTAGAGTCTTTAAAATAATAATACAATAAAATTATTCAGATTGTTACCTGCTACAATTATTAGAAAACTGTCATAAAATGTAAAATATTTCAAAGATATTAACATTCCTTTTTAGTTGATTGTGATACATTTATTCAATTTTTAAATTTTACTTTTATCATTTAGCTTTGTTATACTTTTTTATCATGAAAGAGACATTTTTAACTGCATGTACTTCTTTTCTTGTGATTTTTATCTTAACTTCAATTTATTCTAATTGTAAATATTAATAATTTTTTGCAAATTTTTTAATTATTTAGATATGATAAGCAGGCCTTGGTAGAATTCAAGGAATTAACTGCATTAAAAAAAATTACAATTGCATTTTTTTTTTTTTTTAAGAATTTGATATATTTTTGTGTATGCATAAAATTTCTATTTAATTAAGTTCTATTTTGGGTATATGCAATATAGGGTAAAAGGATACAGAATAAAGGTAATAACAAAAAATTCATGGGAAAGTATGCTTGCAAGTTTGCCGTAAAAGGTAATAAATTCAAATAATGCTGAACTACTTTATGTAAAAAATTTACTTATGTAAAATCAGTAAAATGTTCTACAAAGTGAATATATATATATATATATAAGGAGAGAGAAAGAATACTTAAAAGAATTAAACTAAATATATTAAATATGTAATTTATGTATCAGAACCTAACAATTAAATGTATTTTTTATATAATAAAAAAATACGATTTTCTGTAGTATATGTGGCAGTAATATTCTTCATTATAAGAAAGAACATTTGAATTATATATTCTCAATAATACCTTTACAAAAAAATATATTTTAGAACATTCATTCATGTTTAAAACTTTCCTTTAAGCTACTTTGATTGTTTTGATCAGTGAGCAAAAATGCTAAAAAATCTGTTGGCATTAAATGAAGGAAATAGTTATAGATTCTTAAAATATAATCAGACAACAAATACAAAAATGTTTTTAGGTAAAGTTCACTTGTTTACAATTACTAAAATGTGATATAAAAATGTGCCTTTTTATAATAAAAATTAATAATTTTATTTTATTGTAAAGCATTACATGTTTCCCCATTAGCAAAATGCATGATGGTAAGCAAAAATATTACATATTTGCACTTCTCTCTAATAATTACAATTGAAATTTGCATCATGCATAGAATTTTTTGCTTTCATTTTATTTATTTATTTATGTTCCCTTTTTTTCAGTTTGGGTTATTCCATGGCAGGCTATAGTCCAGTGAGCTAGAACCTGTGTTAATTCTACCCACATGTTTTCATAATAAGGAAAGAACTTTTCTGTGCGATCTTTGTGTCTTGATGTATCAACTACATGAACACTTCTTGTGGAGAAGTGTATAAACTTTTTTGGTCTAATTTATGACCTATTTAACAACAAAATGATGTGGACTTGCTTTTACTAGCTTTCACATGCTTTCATCAATTTATAATTTTGAATAAAAAAAATCTTATTTAACTTATGTAAGTATTTTTTTAATTTTATGTGCATCTGTATAATTGTTATACCTACCACAAATTAAATTTTTTGCTTGTCTTTCCCCCTTTTTAATTGGAAGTATAGTTCATGCATTAAATCATATATTGAATTGCATACATAATAATTCAACTCTTATTAGCCATATTATATTGGATTCATGTAAAGGTCATATGAAACTATTTGACTTACCAAATAAATTCTGGAATTGTACAATTAAAAAGAATTACGTATTATTTCAAAACAAATTCTCTTTTTTTTTAAAAAAAATTCTGATCTAGTCTTAAATACAAAATTGTCAACAAAAAATATGTAATCAATTGTTACTTGCTCACTGATGCTTGTTAAGCTCCTAAAACCGATTCTTTTTTAAATCACTGTATGACAAAGTTTGCTTTCATCATTTATTACAACATTTTCAATTTTCTAATATAAAGATTATTTATAAAATAAATAAGATTGTTCTTTCAATCACAGAAAGTACTGAGATGTTTCGGCAGCATTAATAAATACTGATGAAGAGAAAAGTTATCATTTATATTTGGGAAAGATTTAATAAGAGGAATTTTAAAAACATCTTGTAAAACCGCCTATAGACTAGAATAGACTCCCCTTGGCCATTTTGTCTCATACTTCTTGGAATTTTTTCCCCTTCATAAATATTACAGTCATGATGGTATTTGTGTCCAAAATGACAGTAAAAATTTTAGTTGCCAGTTTTGCTGAGATATTTTTCCGTTCTGTGTTCCAAGTTTTGCCGAAATAATTACGTTATAAAATAAGGGAAATTGTGTGAAATAAATTTTTTGAAAAAATATTCTACAAAATTCAGCTTTTTTTAAGTGTAGAAATATATCAACTGAGGTTATCACAGCAATAAGTTCTTTCAATAGGTGTTGCAGATTATTAGAGTACATTTTTTTTTTAAATTTTTTTTTCTACATCTGAAAAGAGTTAACATTTCAGTCTTATGAAATTCAAATAGTGTTCTGCAGCATCAATAAAATCGTTTTAGAGATTATGGAAAATCCTTTTTGTTCATTATTCATACTCATACATAATGTGATTTGCTTCAGCCAATAAAGTGTGATATAGACTTTTGTCAAGAATTAAACACAACTATGTTCAAATGTGTGTCCCATACAAGAAAAAAAAAATCATAGAAGCTATTTGTATTTGCTTCCTTTTGATCAATTTATTTCATCAGACTAAATATTCATGAGTGAACCTACTGTTGCTTTCAAAATTATCTTCTGAAAGTCCATCTAAATAATAATCTGTATTTGTTCATTAGTTGATTGTGAAGTTATTTGCATTATTTGTTTAGAATATTACTAAGTTTGCTGTTTATATTGTAAAAGTGTTGTGTATAAAGTACACCCTCACTTCATAAAGAAATATAAATAATATCTGGACAAACTTATAGGGCTTTTGGTTTTTATTACCAATATCAGATACATCAATGGTTCTCAAATCTAAATAAATGTTTTCTTTGGGATATATTTAAACTATTAAATCAATTTCTGCTAAATCTATTGTATAGCTGGGGGGCCGGCCCCCTTCTATATTCCTTCCATTATTCATTTAATGTAAGTCTTCTGTCAAGTAAAAAAGTCAATATGTAGGGGTTTTTTTAATTTCTTTTTCTCCCTTTAAACATAGTAACATATTGTGAATTCTCAATTTTAATGCAAATAACTTCTTGAAATCTGAAAATGTTCTATATACAGCTGGTTGGTTAAAAAAATTGGCCCTTAATGCTCCATTTTGAAATATTTTGTAATAAAATGATCATATTTCTTCATCATAAGCAAGAGTTGTTTTCACAAAAACTTTTTGAACTGGGGGGGGGGGGACAACATATTTTTGAATTTTTCTGTTTTAACATGTTGACTGCCTTGATACTTAATTGGTACATGGTAAACTTCAAATTATCTCATAGTTTGACTGTCAATGTATTATAAACACCAAGTTCCTATTCAAAATGATTTGTAAGATTTTTTCCTCTAAGTTTTGATGGCAATAATAATTCAGTAATTGGAAACTTATTAAATATAAAATAATTCAATATTTTATCAAATCAAGAACTAGAGAAAGAATTATTGTACTAAAATATCTCATTTAAAATTTCAATTTTAAAGACTTAAATGGTATTGGACTATTTCTTTCAAAAATATTTAATGTGCATTTAAGTGAATTTGAAATATATACTAATTTGTTACTCAAGCTGAGAAATCCACTGGGATTAATATTGTTGATTATTGAAATCTTTTGATGCCTAAATTACTTCCTGATACATTAGTCTCTTATTTGAAATATAGAAACTGTTGATAAATTTCCAGTTTTTTTACCAACCCTTTAACTGCTGCTGTTATATATCAGTCTTGCTTAACCCATGTGTTAAGTGCCCTGGATGGATATATCCATCTTTCTGAAGTACTTTCTTTTCATTGTGCTGTTCTGTTAAAATTAATCCAGTGGCTTTGAAATATAATAAAATGACCTTAACAGTGTTTGCAAAGAGAATTTACTTATTTCAAAGAAAAATTTACTTATCTGTACCTTTTCTTTTCCACCTAATACTCTACATTTGCACACCTGTGTGAAAAATGGTGGCATTGGGGAGCGAATAGCGTAACTTTTAATCGGCAGTTATGAGATTAAAGGATCGATTTGTTAAACAGTGTAAAAGCATAGTTAATCCATTTTAACTAATTCAGTAATACATTTATTATATCTAACCACAATTTTAAGGTGTAAAATATGCTGTACATGAGTAGAAAATTAAAAGAAATGATAAGAGATGAGTAAAAAACCAATGCTCTAAAATACGTCTAGAATTTGATTCAAAATAACATCTTGATGGCTAATAACTTTTGTGACAAGGATTTGGACCAAACCAAACATAATCTGCAATTGTTTATTTAAAAAAGTAAATTATATAGCCCTTGATTTTTGTTTTGATCATAAGGAAAATGAACAGATATTTAACATTTCTTAGTTCTACAAAACAGCAAGGGATGCATCATTCATTATAGAATACTGGGAAAAAAATCTAAAAAGGGAGGATTTCACTTGCACAAGAAACAACATGTGACTCTAGTTTTGATTCATGAGATGTAGCTGCAAATACAATTGCATATAATGCTGTCTCATGAAATTAAACCTAAACTTGGAATATTTTTATATAGATAATTATTATGTTCTTATTCTAATAGCATTTATATTATATGCTACTCATTTCTGTTTTGCCATTCTTTTTTGTCTCCTGTATTGTAACACTAAAGCAGGGGTACTTAACCTTTTCCCCGCCGGGCTACGTACACATGACAGGTATATTAATGTGGGTTACAACATGAGGATAATGGGGGAAAAACACACTATGAGACCAAATCAACATTGGACAAAGCAAAATTAATCCAAATACTTAAATTCATTTTTACCTTTTATTTTAATAATGTATTAACCTTTTTATCAAACACACACAAAAAATTATTTGCTTTTCTGCATTTTTTATTGAGTTTTGAGAGATTTGATTGATAGAATTTTCTGCTAAATTTTTAGTACATTGTTCTCCAATAATTGAATTCTTAGTGCAGTGGACCATGACCGGTCCAAAAGTCTTATGGGCTGTAGGTTGAGTTTCACTGCACTAAAGGAATAATTCTGATAAGGTGACTCATCCTGTATTTGCCTAATGTTGAAAGTTTAAATTTGAAACACTTATTTGATAAATAAATATTCCTATATTAATATACAGGATTTCACTTGCATATAGTGTCATTTTATTATACTGAGTCAGTTTACTGGTTTTGTATACAAAATGCTTTATGTTTTGTATCTTACATTGATTTTTAACTATACATTACATTGAAAAAGTTGCATATTTATAAATTTTTTCTAGATCTTAAAATCTCTTAGACAAGCTTAAAAAATTAAAGTTTTTACAATATCATATATTAAGACACATTTCAGCGATCGTAACAATGCACTTTAATTTGACTTTTTACAATAATAAAAATATAACATGAACTTACCATGTAAATTAACTATCTTATCATTATCGATTGTAGATGCCAAAATGAGATCTTCCATTACTGTTATGTGTTGTATATGACCAGCTTTTTCACCCAGTTTCAGATAATCTTTATCTTCTGTTGTGTGGCTCACTATGTGAAGTATTTGTTTGGTGGCATCTCCCAAAAACAGAAGATCTCCATACTTAGTGAATGCTGAGAATTCAAAACTAAACATTTCCTCTAGGTTATACATGCAAATCAATTTACCACATCGCATTTGCCATAATCGAAGACTACCTGGTCTGTCATAAACGGCTGTACAAATTAGCATTTCATTTACCTATTGAGATATCAGGAAAAGTGATTAATACTAAAGAGCTGTTTTTATAAAGCTTTGTTTGAATATGATTAAATTAGAGGGCACTTTGATGTGTAATTATTCTTCACTGAACATGATTTTGTTTATGTGCTAGGTGATAATAAAAACAGGAACTTTTTAACAATCCAATAAAACCCAAGAGTGATGGAAGAAAAACATTTTATCAGGGGATTGTTATTTATTCATAGAAACTGAAACCTTAGAATTTACCATAGAAGAAACATTAATGGAATTAATTGTTTTTTAAAAATTACGTCTTTTATATGCCTTTCTGTATGAATGCATTCTTGAAATCTACTGTTGAGATTTCTCATTAACAACTGCAACATCTTAGCTGGAATATAGTGAATTTTGTTCTGAATTCTCTGTTTTATCTAACCCTGAGTTCTTGGTCGAGACGTGTACACTTTACTCTTGAGATAGCCCCACAAGAAATAAAATCACAAACTGGTATATCTGGTGATATCTAGGGGACCAGGGAATGTTACCGAATCTTGAGATCACACAGTTACCGAACAATTCTCACATAGCTTCCATTGATTGTCATGCAGTTTGTGATATTACTCCATCCTGTTGAATCCAGACCGATCCAGTCTCTTCAAAGTTATTAATCCAACTTTTTATCTCGTGTTTTTATGGGATGGGACCAGGATGTCCTTAGTTGTAAAAACGTCTGAACTCTCTCTTAGCAGCTTCCAAACTATCACATTTTTTTATAAAACATTTTTATGGTTAATGCACGTTGTTGCCCGTTCCACTGATCCATGGTTATTAAAATGGCAAAGTGTTTACTTAAAGGTAACTGATGCGCAGTGCTGCTACCTGCTCATTGCTGCCACTATGCAATTAAAAAATTTCTGGCATTCTGTATCGCCCTGTATCATTCAAATTTACATGACTTACAAATGAAGAAATGCTACACACACGCAGGTATTAAGTGTAAAAATATGCAAGCACAAAGATTAAATTTCAAAGCTGGGCAAAAAACATTCATTTATATGACAGTAATATATTTCTAAACAATTTTTTTAAGATACTATTGTATAAATTTGTAGCATATATATATATAGGAAAAATTTCTTTATGCATACTTTTAAGAATAGTTACTATATACAACTAGATGGATTAGAAAGGATATCTAGATTAGAAAATTCAAGGGAAACCACCTCACAACTTGCAGATGTAATCTTATTTATAAAAAAAACTTGCAAAATGCTTTTTTTTTTTCTTTGTATGATTTAAATGAAAATTCACACATGCACAATAACATATTTACGAATCACTTTTCAAATTATATTGTCACTTACCACTAATGCGTCTATGGGATCATTATGAGCAACAGTTTTTGCATATAACTTCCCTGTTGGTATACTGTAAATTTCCAATTGTCCTTTATCTGAAAATATTAAACTTGGTACAGTGGTTGACAAAATCAAGTACAATTTCAGAAATGAAACATGTAATTGATACTGAATGAAAAAATATTACTGGAAATTTGTTCAAAAGCATTAGTTATAATTAATTACAATGTTTGACTGTTGATTATTTGCAAAATAATGAAATTAAAATCAAATTTATGGGAATTGGAAAAATTAAGTCACTCACTCACCATAAGAAAAATATTTTTCATATGGTTATGGTCACCTTGGATCTTGATTTCGTAGAATTTACCAAAATATTGATAAGTCTTGTGTAATTGCATGTCACTCTTCAAAAAATGCATTTTTTAGCTCATGGTGGGTCTGGGGGAAAATTCTGTGCCTTAAGGCATCCTTTGCAGACTCGATGGGCTCAATTCATGATGGTCACATGATAAAGATAAACACGTGTTCTCCATTGAATTCAAAACAGACAAACAAATTATACTAAATATATTTCTATTAATAAAATTTCATATTTTATAATTGTGTAAAAATGTTCAAATGTCATTAAAAAATTCCCTCAAAAAGATATTAAAATTTAAAAGAAAAAAGTCATTTTTAATGGTTTGAATAAAATGCATTTTGTTTACCTTTGCGCGTTATTATTGTTGAGAAATATGTACTTTTTAAGAGAAAGTTTCTGCAGAGAGCAAAAGTTGGCAACAACGAATCGCATGAATTGATTCGTTGGAAACATATGATTGCTTTTATTGTGTGATTAAGACGTCACGGGAGTTTTTGAACTGATTGGATAGAAACACGTGGTAGTCTTTATCATGTGACTATGATGTCACATGAATTTAGCCTACTGGTTTCAGTTGGGGTAAGTACGCAATCAAGTAATATCTTCTGTTTGCAAAACTGACGCATATGCTCGATGGGGCTGAACATATATCATCCATTAATAAAAATTAGGCCAACAGCTCTCCTAAATAGTTTAATTTTGGTTTCCAATTCCTCGTGCGCTCTCTCAGAGCAGTTATAGAACCTCCTTGAAATAAATACAACTCGGTGCTGTCATTTGTCATTATTCCTCTGCAGACTATTAAACCTCTGAAGCAGGATATTCCACATACTATGAAAGGCAAGTTATTTGTTCGTTCTTCCCTCCAGATCAAAATACGTCTAGTATCAGTGTTCGAACTATATCTGAACTCGTCATTCGGGGCCAATGTTCTTGACTCCATCGAACGTGAAGAAACCAGTTTCAACTGGCCCTTCTGGCAGCTGGAGTGAGTGAGGCACAAACCATTGGTTTTCTTGGTACTAATTTGATATCCGAGTGCTACGCGCCAAATTTTGATTTACGTTCACCAAGATAGACGATAACATTACAATATGGTTACCTTGATATTTTTATCGTATGGTAAAATGTGGTTGTCATGGGGATGACGTATATCATAGTTAATTTTTATTGGGTTTTTCCCCCCGTGGTTACCTATTAATTTCAGACGATTTTAACTTTAAAAATTTAACCATTTTCATGGCAATCATTTTTCAAGCTAGTTGTTTCAGCCTTCTGTTGTATTTGTGCTATTTTCGAATATGGATATTTCCAATATTATTGGTGAGTACCTGGAATGTGTTTTTTTTTTCTTTATTTTTTTGAAGGCTGTGCTTAATAATGGCTACAAACTACGCATTTTCAATTTAATTTACTTTTAACTAATGCATTTTTAAACGTTCCTTGTTCGATGAAATTCGTTAAAGGAACACGCAGTTTTTAGAATATTGCAAATTATCAGCAATTATTAATTGATATTAATTATTAATTTTATTGTATATTTTGTAATTATTTTATTTATTATATATAATACGATATTATTACTATTTATTAATCATAATTATATATTATAGTATAGTATATGAGTATAATTATGTCTAATAATTATTATTAAATTATATGATTATCATTATATATACTAATTACTATTAAATTTATGGGATTACTATTATATATTACATGATATAATTATTATTATACTATTTTGATATTAATTATTTGATTGATATGGGTTATTTTCAATCTATTCCTATTGTCTTAATTTGAAATATATTTAAAAACAGTTCTTAAAAATTATTTTCCTGACGACAAGCGCTGCTTGGCGCGTAGCACTCGGATATCAAATTGGTTCCACCTGAAGGTTTAAAACGAAATCTCTTGAAGTCATTTCGTAGTCTCTTCAATGGCAGAACTCGGTCTTCAGAGTAGTTGTTGCTCTCGGTTGTCCTTAACCCCGATATCTACCTACTGATCCAGCTTTTAAAAATCGGCTCCAAACTCTTGATATGACACTTTGAAGGATATTCTAATCCTGGGTGACCTCCATTTGTCTTTGACATTCTGGATTCTATTAATTATTTGCTACTTTTGACCTCTACTTAAATGATGCATTTGAACCATAACTAATAAATAGTGTGATAACTCTCAGAACAAAATTCTCTTTAAATAACGCCACAGACCAGAATTCCAACATACATCAATTGCGCACCACATTGTCAATCACCGAATGTGCATATTTTTGTTGCTAACATATGCGTGGAAGTGCAATTTTGCTTTCAGTTTCATTTATAATTAACATAAATAACTACAGCATTGAGAAATGGTTGCAATATCAACTTATATATTGAGCATATTTCTTCTCATTATACTTTAATTTTGATGATCAGTATATATATTTCAAGGATCATTTTTTTCTTAATGTTCTTAAATGTTAATTG
>BMAV01016263.1:726086-738115 GCA_019973955.1 Trichonephila inaurata madagascariensis | reverse complement strand
AAAATTTAATTAAATATTTGTTTTTAATGATTAATTTTGTTAATTAACACTAATTATTTATTCAATAATTAGTTTTTTACTGTTTTTTTGTTCACAAAAATCGACAAAATCAAAAGGTGCATGATACAAGAATGGTGGACTTTTGACCCTGGAGACCCCCTCCCTATGGAAAACTTCTAGGTGCGCTACTGAGAACAACTAATATGTCAATTTTTAATCAATGGGAAACACGTGATTGCCGTTATCATGTGACCATCATGAATTTAGTCCATTGGTAACTTTTTGATTAGGCGAAGTTGATCAACAATATAATAATGAAAGTAACAAAAAATGTTAGTTGATAGGAACCTTTCTTATTTTTCTGCTTTTTCTTTCCTTTGATGCACTACATTGTATTTGAATAAGTGCAATAGTCTAGATTTGTGAAGGTAATTAGAAATAAATGTTACATTCTTCGAACTCAATGTAGCTCACAAACGAAATCCTTAACCTATTGATACCTAATTTGCATCATATTAGAAATTTTAGTTTTAATGTTATTTTCTTCTAAAAGTTAATTAAAACCAGGAGTAATATCACATTTTTTTCATAAGTTAGCCAAAATAATATAAATAATAAAAAATACGTGTTCTTTGTTCGAATAAGTGTATATCGGAAGCAACCTAATATATCAATGAATTCAGAATAAAAAACGTAACAATTCTATTTCTGATGAAATTTTTACGTTGTTTGAAAAAGAAATTATCTGTGGGGAAAAAGATGATGTAAGAAAATGATACAAAGGAAAAATTTTTCAGCGAATTTCAAACAGATGCTTAAAATAATATCAATACTGTACGTACCGTGAAATTAAAAAGCACTTTTTTGTGGATAAAATATGAGTAGCAAAAAGAAGCCATTTAAAAGTTTAAACAAAATTACAATCAAATAACACCATTAATGGCCGAATAGAGAAGAAACATTTACAGGAGATTGTCTTCGTTTGAGAATAGTAGATGTTTATAAATTTATCGGTACTTATATATATATATATATAATACCGTCAACCAATTTCGCCAAATTATACGACGTCATCAATTCAAAATATATCGCCAAATGATGCTATCATTATCATTATTTTTTCGAACAAGCGCCGGAAGGTTTTCCGCTATTGGCTGCATATCCCGGCATTTGGCGACGTCTTTCGATTTAACAAAACTGGTTGACCGTATAATATGTAAATACTAATTTATCATATACTGATGCCTATTAAATGTGATAGATGAATTATCAATTGGTCAAAAGAAAAATCACTCCCTTTCAAAAATAGAGTAGAACCACGAATTTAAAACTGTAGGGAAAATTAATTATATTTATACTCGTGTGTGTTTCCACACACACACACAAAATTAAGGTCACAAACATGTGTTTCGTCATAATTTTAAAATGACTCCAGAAAAACTGATAGAATTTGCATTTTGTATATTTGTACAAAGGTTGTACAATAAAGATGTTGTTTAGCGTTAGTTTTTGCAGAATTACTAGATTTAGACCGTTCAAGCACGTGGGAATTTTGCCTCCAGTTTTGAGAATATTACATTAAAATAAACTAGTCTGTTTGCAGTGAGAATGCCGCATATGACACATGCGAAATCAAAGTTGCCAACTTGGCGAGTTATCTGAAATGTTGGCCTTGTAGCGATAGTACGTAAGAACCATATTTTTCAAAGCAAACTTTGTTCGTGTATGTCTTTAGCCAAATTAATTAGTAGTTATTTTAATTGTAAAATGCCGTATGATGCGTTATACGAAATTCGATGCTACTCAGCAAAAAGCATAAAGTAATTGATCACTTACCTTCCTCTGAATTGCTTTCTTCAGAATTCAGAATACTGTAATCGCCAGCAGCTCCAGCATCCCACATTGTTGTCATCAGTTAACGCAGTACAATTGATCTAAATAAATACAAACTTATTTGCACATTCTCAAAGAAAGTTCTAATATAGTTTCAAAACTTTTCCCCAATACGAGTTGAAAGATCAAAAACATTGATTGTATTCAAAGATATTTTAGAGAGGGCTACTTTTTTAAATAATAAAAAATGTGAGATATACTTACGTATTAGCGCAACCACAGCTAAATTTGCGTCGCGCAAATCACGCCGTGATATAGGAGGATCAAAAAAAAAATCTTACGTGTTTTGGGGGGGAAAAACCAATGTGTCAAATTTTGATGGGAAATGGCGGGATTCACTTGGTGCAAATTTCGCTATTGTGATGTTAAAGCCTTAGTAACAATCAGTGGCGCACACAAGGGGGGTGTCCTAGGGTCCGGTCAACCCCCATATCTCTTTTTTTTCGATTAGTTATAATCCTATGTATATATTACGAAAAATTTAATTATGTATTTGTTATTAATAGTTAATTTTATTAATTAATGCTAATTATTCATTCAATAATTAATTTTGTATTGTTTTTGTTGTCGAAAATCGACAACATCAAAAGAATATGTTGGGCGGTGTTTTGGAGCATGATACCAAGATGGTGGACTTTCGACCCTGGACCCTTGAAAATTTTTTGTGTGTGCTACTGGTACCAATAATTCCAAATCAGCTTAAAAAAGAATGAAACGTTGTTTTCGACGATAATCAAATAGATTCGCTGATATTTACGTATTATCGCAACCTATTGGTGACATTATGTGAAACGAAGCACATGAATACCCATTCAGCGCATACGACACATGCGAAATTGGGGTTGCCAATTTTGTGATTTATCTTGAACGTTGGGGCGATTGTTGCTATAATACGTAAGTACTTCAAAAAGTAGCGAATCGGCTGTCATGTGCTACGTTTCATATAATATCGTCAATAGGTTGCGATAATACATATAAGTACCCTTTTTGACGACAACTGAAGAGTAGCTTAAAAAAGAAACGAAATGAAAAATTCTTCCGTTGCAGTATTAGAAAACCTTTTGTGAAAATTATTCAGTTTTTCTCCTTTCAAATGAAAATTCCATTTTAGCACAAAAAGGATGAAAATAGGCGTTATTCGTTTTTTTTTCCAGGCTTCAAAGAAATAACGGTCAGATATTGAGCTAATATAGAGCATGCAGGGTTGCTAAATCATTAAACTTATCGCCTTATTTGGCGACGAAAAAAAATGCAGTGACAATGTTTGAACAAAAAGTAGTAACAAATCACACATATGTGACATAAATGGAAAAATTAGCTTGAAAATTCAAAATGAAAAGTATTGTTATTTTTCATCTGTAATTTTTAAACCAATTTTTCAATTTATTTTCTGTAAGAAATTAATTTTTTATGCGATGATAATTTTCAATATCAATGACAGAACTGTTTATTGACGCATGTCTGAAAATAGAATAATTTTTAGGACCAAATTTTAAGCATAATTTTGATTAAATAAAAGCTGAATTTAAATCCTAATTTAATGCAACCACATTTTTTTAGAAATTGTATTTTATTTAAAAATATTTCAATAAAATAAGAGTAATAAAAATGTAAAAATGCAATCTTACCTTGATTTTTTTGTCGTTTAAAATTATGTTTTAAAATTAAATTAATTTTTACGTAAATTCTTCTCGCCTACGAAAAATATTGATTTTGTTGCCATAAAAACTCTAAGAATGTATGTTTAAATAAGCACACGTGTAAATTAAAATTTATAAAAGATATTTTTCATGCTATAATTTGAATTTCTCTCAAGTTCTTAACATCGTTCTCTCTGGGAGATTAAAAAAAAGTGTTGTATATTAACAAAATTGCTTATAAGAGTTATAGAATAGTTAATTATTTGACTATCATTTGATCAGATGGCATAGAACTTTTTTTAATACATAAATCGATGAGAAATTAAGTATACATAAGATTTGATTTTCTGACTACGGAAAGAAAGGTAATGTATTTCAACATCCACTTTAATGAATCCAAGACAAATGCTGATGTACATCATGTTTTCTCTCTCTGTGATGACGTGGCCGTGGTAGCCGAATGATATAGGTATCGGATAGCGGCTTGCCTTGTCACGAGTTCGAGCTCAGTACCACTAAAGACCCACCGTGTAGGGCAGCGATGCACGTTAAATCTGTCGACAGCTGAAACGTCCTCCCGTTGGTGTGGTGTGGTATAGTTAGGAGAGGGTGGTGCCAGATCAGGAGTCATCCACGTCACTTGACCATGGTTCAAAATTGCGTGGTCCGTCGCCAAAAGCCCTCGTGTAGCTGGACAGTGCGACGTTAATATTCAATTATTCATTCACTCTCTGTGATGACGTCATCATTAAGGCTTTCTTCTTCTCGGGGTCATCTCAATACTGAGCTGGAATAAAAACTTGGTGGAACTAAGAGAAAACAATCTCGAGTGTTCTGGTTGTAAGGTATGGTAACATTGCAAGTGCTCTAATTGAAGACTATATCGTCAAAAGATGTGAGTAGCCAGAGCTAGCAAAGACTTTTATAAGACATGGTCAATGATATCATGCGCCCCACTTGATGTAGATAGATTGCGTCAGGTGGCTTAGTAGGCACGGCAGCAGCTGTCCGTGTCGGATTTACCATTTAATAAAAGCATGAAACTGCGCGCAATCGCAGCAAGACGATAAATGTTACATAAATGGCAACATAAATATATTTTATTTAGTATGGGATCAATTCCCATGAGTCAGCATTATCATTTAGTCACATGATAATGATAACCATGTGTTTCTAGCCAGTCAGTTCAAAATCTCATTTGACGTCATAGTCACACGATAAAAGCTATCATGTGTTTCAAGCTAATCAGTTCATCAGTTCTGTATCTCCTGTGAATTGTTTAGCTTTTACCTACCACTTGGTATTTTTACTACTTCCTTCGATGGCGAGATTGAAACTATTGCAGTAGCGGTGGAGAAACTATCACTACGAAGCTCTGAGTTCAACAGGGCCGTAATCTTTTCGGACTCTAAATCGGCATTACAGACTCTATCTCAAAATTACCTCTGTAATTCACAAAGAATTTTAAAATGCAGATCATTCTTAAAAGAAGTTCCTCATAAAATCTATTTTCAGTGGATACCAGCTCATTGTGACATAGCTGGGAATGAACATGCTGACTTTCTTGCTAAGAAAGGAGCCCTTGTGATCCAAAACCCCGCGATGATTTCAACCTTTCATTCCTTACGGCATTTTTCTAATATGGCCTTTAAAAATAACTTTAAAATGGAAGTTGCGGAGTTGTCGAAGGATAAGAACTGAGCAATCTTGAACAAGGACCCGTCCTGGGTTCCTAGAAAAGCTACTATAGCTCATTTTAGACTTTTGACAGGTCATGACTGTCTGACATCGCATCTCTACAGAAATGGTATCGCCAACTCACCGGACTGTACTCTGTGTGACTCTTGTTAGCCTATGACCACAGAACATTTGTCAATTCAACTGTCGAAAAATATTGAAGATCACGTGCACTAATGGCATAGGTGCTATTGTAGTGTGTGGCATTTGCAAAATAAATAAAAATTATTAATGTCTGTCAGAAAAAACCAGAAGATAGCGGTTGCTGTCGTTTCTTCCGGTATAGCTGTGACACTACTGACCAGCGGCCGTACTGCGCATTCTGTTTTAAAATTACCGTTGAATCTTGCACATGAAGATTCACTCATCTGCAATTTAAGCAAAAATAGCTCTCAAGGCAGGATGCTTCGACAATGTAAGCTTTTAGTGTGGGATGAAAGTACGATGTCTCCCAGGAAAGCTATGGAAGCGTTAACTGGGCTCCCTTCAGGGTTTACAAAATATTACACATATTATGGAAGGAATGGTAGTGTTAGTGGCTGGTGATTTCCGACAAGCTCTCTCAGTAATCCAGAGAGGTACACCGGCGGATGAAATCAGAGCCTGTATTAAAACATCAAGCTTATGGGCGAAAGTTGAAAAATTCAGTCTGAAAACGATTACGAGAGTGAATCTTCATAATGACGTAGATTCGGGGCATTATGCAGAGATGCGATTGAAAATCGGTGATGGATGTTCGAACGCAGATGCTGAAGGTTATATTTTACTCTCCAGTCTTTTTGTAATCTAGTAGAAAATGGTGATCTTATTGCTCAAGTTTACCTGTGCTTGCATCAAAATTTAAATTGTGATCAGTGGTTGTGCGCAAGACCAATATTGGCGCCTAAAGATGACATTTTCAATAAAATCAACAGCGAAATTTTAAAAGACGTGCGGAGTAAAATGAAGGAATATTTATCAATAGATACAATCATGGATACAGAACAAAGTACTTCATATCCCACGAAATTCTTAAATTCGCTTGAACTTTCGCGCGTGTACCCTCACATAAACTTCAAATAAGACTAAATGTACCATTTATGCTTATGCGAAATCTATATGCTCCTCTACTATGTAATGGAAAGAGGCTTCGGATCACAAAATTGATGCAGAATATACTTAGTGTCACTAATTTAACATGTGTCGGGAAAGGTGAAAGTGTTATTATACTTCGAATTCTCCAATTATCCCCACTAACCTACCGTTTCAATTCAAATGAGTTCAATTTCCAATCAAACTCAGTTTTGCTGTTACTATTAACAAAGCGCAAGGGCAAACATTGCAGGTAGAAGGGGTACATTTGGAAAAGCGATGCTTTTCTTAAGGCCAACTATATGTAGCCTGTTCACGTGTATCCAATACCTGAAATGTTCACATATTTGCACCTGACGGTAGAACATATAATGCATAATATACAGTAGCATCTATAGTATTGTGTGAAGAACCACAGTAAGCATTTATTTTTTAGTCTGCATAGGCTATGTGATGCTTCATGTTCATCCTTTTATCAGATTACATAATACAAAGAAATAGGTTTTAATACCTGTGTGGTGTCATCTATTAAGTAGTAACAACTAATATCTAACAGGATCCTAGATAAATATTCCGTTTTGAGCTGTTTTAAAGAGGAATTATTCATTAAACGTAGATACTTTCAACTTTTTAAAATATTAATAGTTTAAATTATTGAATTTTTGTTGTTAATTATTATAATAAAGTATATTTTCAATTTTTTAAATTAAGCTCAGTTTTAGAATTTTAAAGGTCCAAGTCAAGCAATAAAAACTTATCATATTATTTTATTTACTTTCAAATGATAATGACTTTTTTAACATTTATTTAAATACATCAAAGCGAGTGAAGTCGCGGGTAAAAGAGAGCTAGTCTTTATGTATAATTCTTCTGTGCGCATGTATGTGACTGAACTCCTCCTAAACGGCTGGACCGATTTTGATGACATTTTTTATGAGAGTTCAAGAAGGTTTCGAGAATGGTTTAGATTCACAATTCAGCCCGATATTGAAATTAGTTAAAAAGATAATATTTAAAAACTTTAAAACGCATAATTGTTTTACCCCTGTGTGCTGTTGATTCTGCTAGAACAAAAAGAAAGAAGAGGGGAGAATTTCCCGATATTTTTTCCATTTTTAAAATTGCAATCTAATTTTTCTATCAAAATCCGACAAAAAATAATTGCAGAATCGGAAAGATTATTCATTTCGCCACGATACGGTATATATCTTTATACATATAATTCTTCTGTGCGCGTGCATGTCACTGAACTCCTCCTAAACGGCAAGACCGATTTTGATGACATTTTTTGTGTGTGTTCAAGTGGACTCGAGAATGGTTTAGATCAGAGGTTCCCAAACTTTTTTGTCTCATAGACCCTTCGCCATGTTTTTCGGTTTGGGGTAGACCCCTGCTTGACTAATATTGAATTTTTGAAAATTTATCAATTTAAATTTCTTTTTGAGAGCTAGTATAAAATAAAAATTCAATTAATAAATTGAAAATACTACTAAAACTCAATTTATTCATTTCGGAGCTGTTATAGTACAGACTGTCAAGACAACGTCTGCCGGGTTCAATTAGTAAGAAATATATTTAGTCTATTTATTAGCGTTTAGTTTAACAAGAATGAACAGAATCAACAAAGGACAATATACGAAATTTTATTACACAATAAAAAAAAGCAAGCTTCATGACAAAAAGGTTTCTCTATCGGAAAAGGGTGTCACAATTTCTGCTGCAAAAGGACAAATTGTGTATATGAAATCACTAACATACAGTTTTCTTTCGGATTATTCCATTGTCAGGTACGGTAACATCACACCTTTTGAGTCTCACTCGGCTCTTATATCACAACCATTGTTTTATATACAGACACAAATGCTATCAATTTTTAGATATAGCTAAGAACTATGTACATATTATAAGATCATGGACCGATATCTAAATTTAAAACGTTTTCTGTAGAGGTAGGATGCGATGCAGTACCGCAAAGTTTTGCATTTTTAGTTTTTATTCTAGTTTTTATTTTATCATAGTATATAATGGGCCCTTAAACTTTAAATTATTAATAACAAAAAAAAATCAAGTTAAGGTCAAACGAAGACCCGTGTTGCATTAAAGAATAATTTAGAACAAAGTGTAGAATGTGTCCAAGTAATTCACATATCCTTTTCTCCAAAATTAAATTTTTTTTATATATTTTAATGAAAAATTTCAATGCTTTTTGCATAGTTTCTTTTAAGTATTAAAAATTAATTCAATCTTTGAAATAAGTTGATGGGGGAGGGGTCGCAAATTAGGTTGAATGACAATTATTTTTTGTCAACGGCAATTTATTTTGTTCCCTTAAGAATCTAAAATTTTTCAATAGTTTGCCTACATTTTAGATTTTTGTGATTTACACAGTAGTATAAACGCTTACATAATGCACACACATTTAATGTAATTTTCCTCGCATGTTATAAATTAAATATATGTTTACATAATAGTGGATTCGTCTAACACACAAACATAAATCATTCACTAATTAACATTATCAATTTATTTCCACTGTAATTGGTGAATTTCAGCAATTTATTCATTTTAATATTATTAAATTTTCAAATAAATTAAATGTGTGACACTAAATTATTCATCATTAAATAATTATAAAAAACTTATCTATTTTTTTTAATGAGTACATGACTTTTTACTACAAATTGAGCATCCTGATATCATTAATCAGGTTAATAATTTTTTCCCCTGATTTTATACTAAAAAGAAATACTTTTTGTGGAAACAGAACGTCCATTTTTTTTTTTATTTTTTTTAATGTAATAAGAAAAATACTTGACCACTAAAATAACTTTATTTTATTATTAAACTATTTTATTTCCATTTTAATTCTTCATAATGGATAAATTATGAAATTTTGCGACAGATTAGTTCAAATTATAAAATAAATGTTTCTTTAGGTCAGACTGCTTTTAAAGTTGTAGGGTCCATTATAAATTATGTATTTCGTACTTTAATCCATTCCCGCTGGAATCAAAAGAATCCAGTAATGGAACTCATTTTACATTAATTACTTTTTAAAAACTTTATTATTGCTTTATTTAAATATAGGTCCATATCTCGACATATAGGTTTATAGCATTATTACTTATTCAAACAAATATTGACTTGAAATACATTTAGCCTCACATATATATTTTATAACACTTTACAAATATTTACCATGATGAAATCTGTACAACATCTATATGTATCAACTCCACGCAAAGACATTAATTATAAACAATTTTAGTGCTGATTATACTGCAATTTTTTATTTAAAAAAGTTACATTGTACAAATATAGATATATTAAACACTTATACAACTCATTACATAATTTCCTTATTAATGTGAATTTATTTAATTTTTTCCAATGTTCTTTTTTTTTTATTGCTGTATTTTGATCGATTTAAATTTATTACTAAATATTTTTTAGATTTTTAATTTAAATAATTGTATGAAATTTACAAGAATACAATGTAAATTTTCAAATTATAAAATTTGTAGTTACATTAAAAAGGTGTTTTTTAAGTTATTCTACTAATTTAATTATAAAACACAAGACTGTTAAATACATATTTTTTTTAAAAAAATTGTGCGGGAGAATTTTTTTAAAATTTTTTTGTTTATTCTAAGAATTATAATCAGTTAGAATTTGATCACATTTCAAAATGATTTTTTACACCAGTGCTACAATACTGTATTGAACGTAAAGAGATCAAATTAATTGAATCCGCGAAGCTACTTTTAAAATTCAGTAGAATTAAAAGTAGGTATTTTTTAAGTTAATTATAATTTTGAAGAACTTATAAATGACAAGTACATTTCATATATATACCTAGAAACTAATAAAGGCGAAGTTCATACAACTGCATAAATAAAAATTAGTTTACATCATTATATTTTTCATAATAAGATCAATGTAATTTTTTTAAAAATCTTTTACAGTGAAAGACAAATGTTTACAAGCTAAAAATATACTACTTCTGGCAATAATCCCTGTACAATAGGAACATTCGAATTGTACTCTTATAAATGGAATATTCCATAAAAGGGGGGGGGGATATTAGAGACTGCATTATACTAACATTATAACATGACTTATTCTAATTATTTATTATTTCAAACTAAAATTTATTATAAAGTATTCCAGCACAAAATATTTCTAAAGATAATATTCTACTAAATGCAATATTTCATAATTTAATACCCAATAATTTGAATTATCCACTCATAAATATTTTTCCAATGAAAAATAATATAAAGAACGATAGATATAAATTAAGTAAAAAAATTTTCACATAAGAAAAAATAATTTAATTTAAAGATTTTGGAATTAAAATTGCCAATAGCATCCGAATAGCCTTCAGCTGGAATTTTTATTCTTAATTTAGCTAGTAAAAAATTAATTCATTCGATTGATTTTTCAATAGTTAAATCATTTATTGGTTCGAAAAATTATTCTACAACAATTTCATTATGACCTCTACTTCTACCCTGAGTCTGAAAAACAGAAATTCAAACTCTTGTTCTGTTTTCAGATCAGAACTAATTGCGATTGAAAAGGGTCTTAACCTTGTTGACAATCTTGCAGAACCTGGTTTTAAAAGCATTTGTATGTTGACTGATAGACGTTCTTCTATCCAACATTTAAATAATCGGAAAGAGTTGGTGACAGGGTTGGAATATCTGTCTTAAAGTTGATTGACAAATTAACTGCAAACTTTGAATTCCATCCCATGTCGGAATTATTTGTAACGAGATAGCAGACTCACTGGCAAAAGCAGCCTCTTTGGTCACTTCCCGGCCTCATATGCCTTCTACTTTCAGCAAGGTGTTCTCTAGGGAGGTTTTCTTGAACATACAGTAACACCCCACTTAACGCTGTTTCGTTTAGAATTGTTTCGGTTTAGCGCTCTATTATTTCAACCCGGGGATTCCCCGAAATTGCTCAGAGCGCTACAGGGATTCCCCGAAATTGTAGGCTTCAAAATATGTACAGAACATATCCGAAACAGTGTAGTTGTGTTTCTTGTTTAGTGCGGTGCTGTACAGACGCATTTTTATCATTTGAAACATTTGTTGACGTTATTGTAAGTATAAATTTATATAATACTATAACGATTAATACAGTGACAAATATAATGATCTTTAGTTTTTATCATGGGTGATAATGAAAAACAAAAAAATAAAGCAACCAGAAAAAGCATTTCACTGGAAACTAAAATGCAAGTGATTAGAAGATTAGATTCTGGTGAACGTCCATCTCAAATTAGTGCTGCATTGAATTTTTGCAACTTCAACAAGATGCCTTCTTGACAAAAAGGCAGAAAAATGGAAACACAGAAGAGACTGAATGATCTGACTGACTTGGAATTTTATTTGTTTTCATATGTATATATTCGTTTATATTGTTTTTATTTTTGTAAGAAATAAATGTTTGGTTTTATTTTTATTAAAAAAAAACATAATTATTAAATTTAATACCTAACCAAATTTCTATCCATCTACCCCTAACCCCATTATTTACATGTTAAGATAGCCTCGTTTAGCGCTGTTTCGCATTACGCTCTACTTTGTGATGGAACGTATCCCACTCGTTAAGCGGGGTCTTACTGTATGTGGTACTAACGAATGCGCCCTGGTGGTGCCCTACTCTTTGAAGGTCATA
>BMAV01016263.1:710217-722263 GCA_019973955.1 Trichonephila inaurata madagascariensis | reverse complement strand
GAACGAACGATATATTTGTTGTTATGGCAAGTGTATGAGTTGTTACTGTTGCGTCAAGTGAGTCTGACGACTTTGCTTGCTGCGTTAAGTGGGTCTGACGACTTTTGGCTGCTCTTTTTGCAAGTAGATGGCGCCATGATACATCAGAAGGTTTGCGCGTTTTTCTTTTCATCCAAGGTCACTAATATCGGAGGATTCGAATCCGCGATCTATGGGCTCGTAAGCACATAACATACCACTAGACAAAAGTGATCACTCCTGTTCTGAAGCTGTTACTGGCTTAATTAGATGCCTCCACACTCTTAAAAACATGAAAGGTACACATTTTGGAATCATTTTATAAATCTGACAAAAAGAAAAAAAAAACAATTGACGTTAAAATTTAAAATTGATATTTTTTTTTGAGGGGGTTGCTTTTTAGAGTTTGAGATAATTATTTAAAAATATAAACATTTTTTAACTGAAATGTCTGTTGTGCCAGGAAACAAAACTTTGCGTTTAAGGCTATTTTCGCCAGATGTATGAGAATCTGAGGCAACTGAACGCGGAGTACGTTTTCAGAAAGAAAGATGTCTCACTATTTATGAAAACTTGCAACATGGTAATTCGTCCATCTGTTCGTAAATACAGAATTCGTAAAAATAAATTTCAAAGTTTTGTATTAATAATTATTTTTCTCATTTTAACATGTAAAAGGATACTATATTTAGCATTACGGTTTAGATTTAAGGTTTTTTAGACAAGTGTTTTTTAGACATAATAATTTTAATATGTTACAATACATTTTTTAAAAAATTTTTATATTCATCTATTAATAATATGACACTAAATAAAGAATTATGGTTTTACAAATGTTATAAACAGCTTTAAAAGTATTGACTGTAAAATTTTACATAGCCCAGGGCAGTGACAAATGACAAACCATCGCTTTAAAAATTGTTTTCAATAAAACTATGAGCTATGAGATCTTCTTAGGCCGTGGGTAGACTAGTGGTTAGAGTACCGGACTCTGGACCCCGTACCGCCAAATACCCTCCGAGTACGTGCTCGTTAAATCAGTGGGTCCGAAAGTCTTGTGGGCTGAATCACACACGAGTGCAGGGAACTGGAGAAAATTTCCCTCCAATTCAGTTCCATGCCTAAATTGTGGAGGTGGAGATAAGTGGTGTCGCCATCTATCGTTCCTTCGGGAATTTCACCGAGCTAAATCGTACTGTCACCAGTATGGTGCTCAAGCCTAAGGCCAACGACAGACGTACTTCTAGCCCATTGCCACGATGAATTTCGTAGGCCTCAAACTGACTATGTAAGACAGGTGGCATGAACAACAACATGAGATTTTTAACAATATTTTTTGCGGCGATTTAACGATTTATATTTCTCTTTGACATCAATAGATGGCAGCACCAGACCAAGTGACCACATTTATTGTATATTTTATTTGAAAGGGGAAAAAAACTGAAAAGGTGGCTAATCTTTCGACCACCGGAAAGGGTTCTCACTTTTAACACATTAAAGGATCTATTTTTAAACTACTATGATTTCGAAACCTACAAGCACAATTAAACGTTATTTTTGGAATTCAAGTCAATTTTAAGCAGAAAAATAAAATACATAATATAAATCAAATCAAAACTCTTATTTGGCCAATCAAATCAATCTTTCAAATCTTTCTAATCAATCTAATTCTTTACACTACTCTCTCTCTGGTCAAGTGTACTATATTAAGAGAATTACAGCTTTTAATATTCGTAAGAAACAGTGGCGTAACGTACACCCCCGCTTTGCGGGGGACAGGGCTTTAGGGGGCCCTAAGACTGCCTGTCGCCAAGTACCTTTGTAAAATCCAACTTTGGGGCCCAAATGTTCTCCGTTACATCACAGGTAAGAAATGTTTATATATATATCTTGCCTTAAAAATAATAATAATAATAATAATTAAATTCGGTTATTTTATTAAATGTCTTTGGCATAATACTTCATGCAAATAATTTAAGGCTGTCTTCGGTTAATGTTTAAAAATAGGATCCGAATTTGGAACATTTTTTTAGATAAAAAGGAAATGAAAAATTAATATTACAATCTGGCTTCACTATCCTTTAGAGAGCAGTATTTTTTTTATCATACTTCCCTTTTTTAATCGAGTTGATCCATTTTTCTGGTATAAAATGTGTTCCGTGCTTTTCTCCTATACCATAATGTTAAATGAGCTGTCCCTTCACATATTCAAATAAAAAAAAAAGCATTTATGGAAAATTATGAATTTCTTAAAAACACTATATTGTTAACAGATGTATGAGTTATAATGTTGCAAATTTCCATGAAAATTGAACCATTTTTCTGTTTGAAAATGTGCTTTGTGTTTAGTTCAAGCTTTCGTACTTTTGCCGAAAACAGCCTTAATATTTTAGTTTTGCAATTATTTATTGAGTTATTTTTCACGTAAGCAAAAGCATGAGTAGCATTTGTTGCAAAAGGATTGTTTGTGCCACCCGATCGACAGCAACATCTGATAGAGGCCCTCGAAATTCATTATGGTTAGTTTTTACGCTTGTCGTTAGCTGTACCTTTGAGTACCATGCAGGTGGCAGTACGATTTAACTCGGTTCCACCCTAATTTTGAGGAAGAACATCCAGGGGGAAGGGGTATGCCTACCACCTCTCTTCTCCTTCCACCAACCTCATATGAGGATTTGCGACTCAATGAACATTTGGAGAGCCCTTTTGCCACGAAGGCACTATATATTTCAGTAGCGCACACAGGAATTTTTCTGGGGGTGGGGGCCCCGGGGTCGAAAGTTCACCATTCTTGTATCATGCTCCTTTTGATTTTGTCGATTTTCGGGAACAAAACACAGTAAAAAACTAATTATTGAACAAATAATTAGCATTAATTAATAAAATTAATCACTAATAACAAATACTTAATTAAATTTTACTTACTATATACTTAGAATCAATCGGAAAAAAATCAAGGGCTTTGGGGGAGGTCTGGACTCCCAGAACCCCCCTTGTGTGCGCCACTGATATATTTACAAACACCCATGGCTTCTCCAGGATTCAAGCCCAGGCCCGACAGTACAGTAGACAGGGTCACTTACCACTTACCACTGGATAGGTGGCGTTATAAAAGGTAATTATTCTTTGTGTATTTTTTCAAATTTTATAAGTACCAATAAGTTTTTCGTCATTAATTTAATAAGTTAGTTCATCAGAACAAATCTCTATACTAATTTTTATACATTTCATGTTTCCTATTAACTTGAAAAATATTAGCAGTGGCGTAACGTACACCACTGCAACCACCACGTTGCAGGGGGGTAGGGATTCTAGGGGGCCCGAAGTCTGACTGACGCCAAGTACGTACCGTAAAATCCGGCATATAACGCGCACTTTGAACACAAAAAATAAGATCGAAACTTATGGGTGCGCGTTGTACGCCGAGTATAAAAATAAGAGCTTTAAAAATAAATAAAGATGATCATAGTAAAAAAAAAATTAGACTTCTATATATATCGCAATATTGTTTATTTAATAGAAATGACATTCCTTATGGCCTAAAAGGGTTGAAGTTCTAGAAATATACTATTTTTTTTTTTAAAGCTTGGAGTAATACCTCGAAAAAATGGCTTCGAATTGTAAGAGCATTGCGCACGTACATTTCATGTTTCTTCATAAAAATGGAGGTGCGCGTTGTATGACAAATGTACCTAAAAATTAAAGATTGCACCTTGAAAGTATGGGTGCATGTTATGCGGTGGTGCGCGTTATACGCCGGATTTTACGGTATTTGGGTTTTGGGCTCAAAACCTGACTTTGCAGGAGGGGGGGGGCGAATATTTTCAGTTACGCCACTGAATATTAGTAACACATCCAAGAGCCAATAAATACAGCAAGCACCATGACTCATGTTATAAATATTCTTGGTGCTAGTGATCTTTTTAGAATTTCGTTTTAAACTTTAGACTTTACTTCATGAAATACTTGGTCCAAAGGGGTTACTGCTTTGAAGAATAAAAAAAAAAAAAAAAAAAATTAAAAGGTAAATGAATAATAATCTGTGTTGAACCTAACAGATAATAAAAGCACATATCATTTGCCTGTTTGGCGAAGATAGATTTTATCTGTCTGATAATCATGGTACCATTTATGTTATGTAATGTTTTTCACTGTCAAGGGTGGGAATAAGTTTGCTTACGTAACAGGGCTGCCGCCTTCAAATTCCACGATCTGCATAGCTTGGAAGGTGTAATGAACCATAGATAAATAGCGGAGCCACGACAGCCAGGGTGGAATAGTGGAAGCGTAGTAACCCCCAAACAACATAGTGGATAAGGAATACAGGGATGAAATGGTTACAGACATCTGGAGATCATGACAGGCAGCACCTACGAATAAGCCCACGCTCTGAAAATAAAGAAACATGGATAAGTTTCGTGTTCGTTTTTTCATATTAAAAATAAACAAGTACAATAAAAAAAAAAAAAAAATTTTAATCAAATCCTAATTTGGTCAACAAAAAAAAATTTTATTTTTTTAGTAATTTTTATTAAATAGTTACAATTAATATAAATATCTATATACATAGGACAGAATCATAACATTAAGTTGTAATTAATTTTTATTAATTATCATTAAAGTATCGTATTGTCATCCAAAACAATCGTATATATAAATTTCAGTTCAATAACACGTGAGAAAAAAAACCTTTTCAAGTTTTGACACAAGTCGCCAAAAGGGTCGCTAAGTCACCAAAAATGATGCCAACATGATTGTATTTGTAATTCTTTAAATAATTAGTTTTAAACAATTAATTTTTATTATTTATTATTATATTATTGTATTGTCATCCAAAATAAACCTGTATATAAAATTTCAGCTCAATTGAGCGCTTTAAAATGTATTTTATGAACGATTGAAAATTCCACCAAGATAAAAATAAATAAATATATAAATAAATATACAGAGACTGTGAGCTAATAGTAGGAATTGAAAAAAGTAATAGAAAAAATGTAGTTAATTAAATTATATAGATCGAGAAAAAAGTTTTCCATTCAATTTGATACTGTTCTTTATGTTGTCCTGTATTGAAAGTTTGTATATGCGGTTAAAATATTTTTTGTGGTTGATCAGTATTGATAAAATTTTCATACGTGGCCCCTCTCTACAGCTTGTAAAACAATTTGAAAGTCGGCTTTAGTTAGTTGGGAGTTGAACAAAATACGGAAAACACCAGCCACTCAGGATCATCATAGGAAGAATTCGTTGTATTACTTGATGATAATATGTGTAAAGCTCCAATTATGGTAGACAAAGACATTTTAGAATTTGTTCAAAGCTCAAAAAATATCAGTGATGCAGATTCCGACTGCGAAAATGAAATGAATAATGGAGAATTAAATGAAATGAATAATGATGAGGAATATAATATCATGAAAAAAAAAAGTTTGCGCCGTTATTTAGACTCACATTCCAGTGGTGAAATGAATAACAAAATGAACGGCATCGAACAAATAGTTGAAAATTTAATACTTAACAAAATGCAAAAAAAAAAAAGTTAATTTTTCCAACACTCAATAAATAATTTGTTTTTTCAAAAACTTGAAAATTTTACTTTAAATTTCTTTGATTTTTATTAAAAATATGCATATATACATGCAATAATTCTCTCTAGCATCCTTTTATAACTATAACTCTTTTTTAATAATCTTTAAATGAGCTTTTAATTCTTAGGTTCAAAACTAATGCCCTAATATTAATCGTAATCAAATAATAATGTTACATCAGACAATCTCTTTCCTGCTCGTTTTAACCAACCACAGCTCTTGTTACAAAGGAGTCACGCGATCCTCATAGCCGGTATAAAAGGGAAAGTCTTTTGCACTCATTCTCTTTGTTTTTGTGTTCGTCCTGTGAAATGTCGCTGCTGCTTGTCGCCTCTGTTATATGTGTAGTGTCGTCCATTCTCTGTTTAGTATTTACGGTGTAAATGTTCGCATGTCTCACCATGTTTCATAAACAAGATTTCCTGCCATCAATCCCATCCCCATGTAGAGCATCATAAATAGTCACCGACTAATCTACATACAAGTAACCCACATAAATAGGCCTCGACTACGTTACATACATATATTGAAAAAAATTTGCTCTAATAAACTTAATTTTGTTGAAAAGTTTTTTTTTTTTTTTTGCAATATCCTTTAACACGGAATTCTTATAACTCGAAAAAATATTTCAGTCCCCTCAATTTCGTTTTAAACGATTTTTACTATATATTAATATAATTAAAGTATCCGACTGCCCTAAAATCAGGATTTTTTTCGAAAATTGACAAATTTATTTTATGATTTTATTTTATAGACCATCTCATTAGCTTAATAAAAATACCAAGCTGTTTGATTTCCATTCACTAGAACAAAAACTACAAGTGTTTTAACTAAAGAAGATGCCATAACTTTACACAAGATGTCAAACTTTAAAATGCGTTTTACTCGAAATGTGTTTTTTTCGAAAAACTCAAACGCGGACAGCGATTGCTCAAAAAATTTTGAAAATAATTTAATGAAACTTTTTGTAAATGTTTTGTATAACAGTAGAAGTATTTTGTTCTTCAGATTTATCAATCACTGTATTATTTCAAAATTTACAGTCCCTTATGTGAATATAATCACTGTTTTTTTAAGCAATTTCATATACTCACTAAGATAGAGGGCTCTAGTTTTTGTAAAAAAATTAAAATATCTATTATCCTGAAGATCATTTCAAACATGAATAATAAAATAACACATTAAAACTGAAAAATTGAGAATTTGTTCGAAAAGTTTTTGTACAGAGTGGGCCCCGTTTATGTAATTTTTTGTACATTTTTACCAGTTTTTTCCCATTTTATTAATAATATATTCCTTTTCTGCTTTCAATTTAACGATTTTTTGCTTAAAATATACTAAATAAACCTAAATATCACAAAAAAAATTCCCAAATCTTCATTTTTTCAAAAAAAAAAAAAAGTTGTCGCAAGTAGTCGGATACCTTAACTGACAGATGAAATTCATTTAGTTAAAATATTATATTGAATGGTATTTCATTAATAATTATATCTAATAAAATTTTTAATTACTTTAATATCTTATTAAAAAACTGAAATTTGACGCCTTTTTCAAAATAATTTGCTAGCACCCACCTGTGCGACGATTGTGCTGAGCAAAAGGAAGCCCCATAGAGCCAGGAATGTATAAGAGGCCGTAAAGCCAAGCAGAGGGTATGAAATGATGTGGAAGACCGTGGGCAGGGTGATCATAAGAGGTAATTCTCCGAGCATCTTGGCACAGTAATACGCTGACAGGCGATAGGCTCCGGAGGCGCGCTCCTTATTGATCACTTCACGCTCCGGAGGGACTGTAAAAATGAACATTAATTATTTGTAAATCTTTCTTTACAAATTGATTAATAACAGAATAATTATATTAAATGCATGTTTTGAAATATTATACATACATGAGACAAGAGCTTCAAATAAAGCGAACAACATCCAGTAGGTTGAACTGAAAAACATCTGCAAGAAATAAAATTTAGTTTTTAGCAAAAGCGTAATGTTTGGCTTTTATTCTGACATAAGAAAAGAAAAGTGTAGCATTTTTTAACCCCTTAACTGCCGACTAAAAGTTACGTGATTCGCTACCTACCCTTGCCACCGCTTCTCACGTAGGCGCGGCCGCGGTAGCCGAGTGGTATAGGTATCGGATCGTGGCTTGCCTTGTCACGAGTTCGAGCCCAGTACCACTAAAGACCCGCCATGTAGGGCAGCAATGCACGTTAAATCTGTCGAGAGCTGAAATGTCCTCCCGTTGATGTGGTGTGGTAGTTAAGAGAGGGGGGTGCCAGCTCAGGTGTCGTCCACGTCACTTGACCATGGTTCAAAATTACGTGGTCCGTCGCCAAAAGCCCTCGTGTAGCTGAACAGTGCGACGTTAATATTCAATCAATCTCAAGTAGGCGCGCATATGTAATGTATTGGAGGAAAAAGAAAAGTCATAAATATATGTGCAAATTTTTCTCTGAAATAAGTAAATGCTGTCAAGGTAAATTCATTGCTTTTCAAAGCATTAGGAATGGTTTTACTGATAGCAGAGCAAAGAAAAGGATCATTTTTCGGAAAGACGTATATATACGTCCATGCACTCAACACATCGGTTGGGTGAGACGTATATATACGCCGGTGGCAGTTAAGGGATAAAAAAAAATTGATGAACACTTTTTTTTAACGTTATGTGATTCAACTACTGAAAAATATCATACCCATCCTTTGATGTCAAAAATAGTTTCTTCTTTTCTTTCAATCTGGAACCACATTAAGCCACTCACGATGCCCAGTCCAAAAGTTTGAGCCCAATTGAGTTTTGACAACATTCTTCTGCGGCCTTCGATGAAATTCCGCTGAGACAGAACCCGAAGCTGTGTCCAGAAAGAAGCAGGCCATTTCGGACCGTACAGGTGGTCCTCGTGGCTATCGTATATAGAGCTGTGTCCAGTGTCTGACCACCAGGATGATCGACCGGAATCTTCATCTTCGACTGAATCGCCTGAAAAAAGATTGGATATGATATACAACATGGTTTTATAATTAAAGCCTACAACTGATTGCATCTTCTAATTTTTTTTCTCTGATTTATAGTGTGTGTGTGTTTATTTAAACCTAGGTTTTTTTATATTAGTAGGAGACAGGCCACACACACAGGATTGACAATCAAAACAGTGAAATGAGATATATATTCAAAGATGTGTGTATTGTAATTCATGTTTAAAAAAAATTGATATAAATGTTAAATAAAATTACAAAAAAAGTGAGTGGGAAAATAACGTTTGGAGAAAAATATACCTCATTTAAAAAGAGCCAAGAGCAAAAGCTTTAATTTTAATTTCGATCGCAGTAAAAGAATTTTTCTCGTGTTTCTCTTATGCTAAGAACGTGTTCGGTAAAAAAATATATTATACCTTTTAAAGCATTGTAGAGGGTTCGCAACACGTTTACAAACTAACCTCTGGGGAAATTTATTTTATGAAATGTTTGACTCTGATTTGGAAACCTCGTAAAGGAACTGAGATAAATGCAAAGAAGGTTTGCTGTTAAAAAAATATGAAGTTGAATCGAAGAGCATGTTGAAATAGTAATTGTTAGTACATTGAGGTTGTTATTGGAAGTGAGGATGCTGGGATTGTAATTGTTAAGCGGACCTTTGAATATTCTTTGGAATTAGTGAATCAGATTAAAAAAAAAAAAATTCACACACATGAATTTAATCAGATCTGGAATCCTATTTTAAGATTCTCAAGTAAAGTTAAGTGTATCTTTATTATTACTGGTTAGATTTCGACATTTGTGTGCGTTCTTCTAACATTAAGCGCTACCCAGTAAAATATTAGAGTATTAAGATTTTGAGATTGAATAAAAGTCGTTTTTATATTGTCTCTGTATGATTTATCCCCAAATACTTTTATAATGTCCCGGTTTGTTACAGCATATAAGGGGAAAAAGTTTATTTTATCCCACTAACATACAATAATAGCTCTTTATTTTAGTGAAATTTTTTTATGGATTACTTTTTTTATATGATTTAAAGTGTAAATAAAGAGTAAGAAATTCTGGTAAGCAATTTTCGTCCTTTTTTTTAAAAAAAAGTATAAATCTGCTTGTTTGAAAGATTCTTCGATAACACTTTTCCAAAAAATTGTTGAAGAAATCAAGTTAGGTGGTGGATTTCTCACCTTTCTTGGAACAGACAGTCGTTATCTTATGACTTTCGTCCACCATAACTCTCAGCTCTACTGGAGGGGAGATCATTGGTTCTTTCGCAACACTCCACAATAACTTCTCTTCTGTGGAAGGATCAGTTTCGTGATGCCTGATAAAAAAAAAGAATATTTTTTTTATGCTTAATGTATATTATGTTCGTTTTAATTAACGAATTTTACTTATGTAAATTATATTTTTCTAGCTGAAATAATTATCATTGCGCTGAAAATAATAACTTTTGTGGTAATGTGATTCTCCAGTTTCCATCTTAATTTAACTCTTTATTACTACTAACTTAATTCATATGCTTCTCTTAACCCCTTAACTGCCAATTAAAAGTTACGCGATTCGCTCCCTTGTCCCACCGTTTTTCGCGTAGGTGCGTGTTTGAGGTGTATTGGGAGGAAAAGAAAAAGCACAAATACTCAAATTTTTCTCTGAAATAAATAAATCCTTCGCAAACACTGTCAAGGTCAATTTATTGCATTCGAAAGCCTTTGGTATAATTTTACCGATAGGAGCGCGAAGAAAATAATCGTATTTTGGAAGGACGGATATATCCGTCCGGGGTACATAGCATACCGGTTGAGCAAGATGGATATATATCCCGGCGGCCCTTAGGGGGTTAATTCTATTGGATTATTGCAACACGTTAATACATAATAAAAATACGGTCACAAGCGTGGCTAATCCTAAGTGGGCACTGTATCAAAATTCCTTGGGGGGCCCATTTTGGAATCCCTTCAACATACTACAATTTTTTGTTGAAACATGTTGAGAACCCTGTAGGTTGAGGGCCCCGTATCACACTGATATGGCTGATACGGCAGTAGCTACGATCCTGAATATAGTGTACATGCTTCCGGAGACAGTTCCACTTTGATACTGATGTAAAGAAAGAACCACTGATCAGAATGACTTCAAATTTGAACTGAATATAGTTGAAAAGGGGGAAATGCTGAAAAGTATAAAAATGTTCTAAAGTTTATCAGTAGATGGCGCAGTAAGCAGCTTAACGAAAGTGTATTTGGATACAAAAGCATTTTAAATCGAATTACGCGACGGCTTTGGTAGGAGTTGCAAATTTAACCAACTGTACTGTTCAATGTGAATGATTGTATTGGTTTTTGACTGAAACGATGACTTCGAATGTCCGTCACGTACATTGGACATTCGAATGTCCAATGGTCGTACCACATTGGATGGGAAAAATAGATGTTTAACTGTACTTGGGCCAAAAACCGTAAAAAAGCAGCAATGAAAACCGGCGCAGGCGATAAAGTCGCCAAAAATGATACAACCGACGCCAAACGGAATAATCCCGCTAATAACCTTTTTCCACGTCGTCTGGGTGGCGTGGTTGGTTTGTCGCTGGCTTTCTGTACCTAAATTTGCGGGTTCGACCCCGGTTCAAGTCGATGGATTTTCTTGATGCAGAAAATCGACAGCGGCCATGTCGTATGATTATACGGCATGTAGAAGATCCCTAGGGGGTGTGTTCTAGGCAAAATTAATAAATCCTAGTACAGGTTCGCATCGTCAGTGCTCAGGTGCCTCCTTCTAGGGAGGAAACTGGGCGTCAAAATTACCTGCGGCGATAGTGGTATCGGCCAATAAGGCGCCGCACTAAAAAGAGATACCAGCTTTCGGTGATGTACTAGGTAGAATTGATGAACTCTGTACTAATCATTCATAATTTGCCATTAGAAGTAAAACCTTTTACCACTACATTTTCAAAACAAGTCGCAGTCTTTTTATAATACCTCAAAAATAGATGAAAAACGAAAACGAATATTTATAAGAAATCTTTATATGTATTTTGAGTCTTGTCACCAGTAAAGTGGTATTTTAATTCTAATCATCTTGTGCATTATAAAATATTCTGTGATTATTTGGAATTGAAATATGCATCAACGTCTCATTTTTTGAAACCCGAATAATTTATATTCAAAGGAAAAAAATTAGGACCTATTAAAGAAAAAAATTAGCAAATTCTTACATACAGAAAGTTATTAAAAAAATAATAATTCATCCTCTGAATAAATATTTATAATTTAAATATTATAACATTCAACTCAATTATTCATACAATTAATTTTTGATATACTTTATCATTAAATTTGTATATTTTAATTGTTATAATTCTCAATTCCTTAGCGCTTGTCATTTTTATTGCTTATTATTATTATTTTAATATTCCATCATCAAGTACTATTCAAAATATTATCGGAATCAATTTCAATAAATGATTTTTTT
>BMAV01016263.1:696549-710207 GCA_019973955.1 Trichonephila inaurata madagascariensis | reverse complement strand
TTCCTGGATTTTTGATTTTGCAATATGAATTACTAATGAAAAACAGTGCCAGTTTATCCATTGGGAGGGTGCTCAGGGGCCCGGGGCCTGGAAGGGCTCGAAAAGACCCGAATAAGCTGGACTTAACCAGATTTTCTGGTTTCTGTAGACCTTTTACGCCCAGGGCCTGAAATGACCTTAAATAGGCACTCTGATGAGAAATAAAATTTCAATTATACATTCTATTTCTAAACATTATACGTATAAATGTTAGTTTATTTTACTCAAAAAGTTCTCTTTCATATATCTGTTTACAAATATACTTGCTCTATTTTTATACAGTATCAAAAAAAGTAAACTTGAATAAAAATAAATATTTCCCCTTGAAAGTTGCGAAAAGTTTACGTTATTAAATGAAACTCAAGCCAAATAAATGTTGACAACTTCACATTTTTTTCGCCACTCTCAACATTTTGATAACACCTTTGGGGAACAAAAAATATGTATATAAATTCTTAATGAATGCTGTCTTCGAAAAAAAAAAAAAGTTCCGAATCTAGTTAGAATGTCGAATGAACCTATTAAATCTTTATTTTTAGACGTGGTATTGGAAACACCCCAGGAAAGGCAGAGAAAAAAATGATGTAAATCTCCTGTACAAATTTTCAAAGGGAACAGCCGCATGGAACTAAACTCAATAAATTGCTGGGGATAAAAAAAGATTGTTAAGTAAAAGTTACCTGGCGTGCATCCTCTGCCACATTGTCATTTGGCAATGGGGGCACTCGATGGCTCTGTATTGGCTTTCGAAAGATGAACTCACCAAATCAGTCACAGAATTGTCCTTCAGCTCACTTGGATAATCTGCGGTGCACCTAAAAAAAAAAACAGATTTATCAGTTAGTACATCTCTTGAATTTGACCAAATATAGCCAATAAATTACCAGACAACCTAAGGGGTCGGCAACCTTTTAGCTATAGCGTGCCAAACCAATCTACCCATATGATTCAGCAAGCCCCACAGTAGGACAATTAGATTCCCGCGATAATGCATGCAAAGTTTAAGGATAGAGGTCAATAATTTAGATATTTAGTTTTATTATATATTAATTTTACATTATTTAAGGTATCCGACTACGTTCGGAACCGTGATTTTAAAAAAGCGCGTAAATGGATAATTTTCATGATATTTAGGGTCACTTAGATTAGAATACATGTATAAAATTGTTTTAAGAACATTTTGACAAAAAAAAATTATTTAAATACACTATTTCGGCAAAAAATTAACTTAGAATAACCTTTTTTACAAAATGTTCTCCTTTTGTGAAAAATGCTTCTATATTATAATAATATTTTGCCTGTATATAGCTCAGACCTCTCTACAGAGGCTCAACTATGATTTTTGAAAAATTCATATTATTTTCAGAATTACAACCCATTGAAATAATTATCGGCGTTTTTTTCTTAAAGTTTCTCCCTTCTGTTCTCGTAAGACATGGATAAACCCACTTCTAAGTTATATATTCCAAAAATTCTAGTTGAGCCTTTGTACAGAGGTCTGAGCTATATACAGGTAAAATATTATTATAATAGAAGCCTTTTATTTTCACAAAAGGAGAATAATTTGAAAATAGGTCATTCTATGTTAATTTTTTGTCAAAATATTGTACTTAAATAATTTTTTAATGTAATACTATTCTTAAAACAATTTTGTATACATTTTCTAATCTAAGTGATACTAAATAACATAAATATTATACATTTATACGCTTTTGCAAAATCACGGTTCCGAACGTAGTCGGATACCTTAAAGATATTTCTCAACATAAAAATAAACATCATAAAATAAATTTCTTTTTTCAACAAAAATAAAAAAATATATCATTAAAACTGTAAATACATTAAGTACTTTTAAACATATTTATTAAACTAAGAAACAGACAACATAAAATACTAGTAGAGTTCAAAAGTTCCCGGACTGAGCCTATAACGTGGAAAATTTTTGCAGAAGAGCGACTACAGTAACATTTCTGCATTATTGCATTCTTTCCCTTTTCTAAAAAAGTTTGTTCAAAATCACGTGGTCTGTGTGTCGCCAAGGCATCGTATTTCGTAGGCGGATGTATTTAGCCGTCGGCGATTGAAAGATATTGCGTTTGTTGAGCGGACAATGGATATTAATTTTTGCGTTCGTTTGAGAAAAAGTGCTACGGAGACTTGCGAAGTTTTGAAGCAGGTGTAAGGCTGTGATACATTATCGCGAATGCAAGCTTTTGAATGGCATCGACGATTCAGAGAAGGCAGGGAAAGTGTCGAAGACGACGAACGCTCTGGACGTCCGCAGACTTCCCGCACCACTGAAAAGGTTTCAACGGTGACACGTAAGAACAGGCTTCAAACAACAGCAGAATCAGTTGGGATATCCTCAACCACATGACAATGGATACTGATCAGTGGCGCACACAAGGGGGGTGTCCAAGGGGTCCGGACAACCCCCATAACGCTTGGTTTTTTTTTCGATTGATTATAATGATATGTATATATTACGTAAAATTTAATTATGTATTTGTAATTAATAATTAATTTTATTAATTATTGCTAATTATTTATTCAATAATTAATTTTGCATTGTTTTTGTTCCCGAAAATCGACAAAATCAAAAGAATATGTTGGGTGGCGTTTTGGAGCATGATACCAAAATGGTGGACTTTCGACCCTGGCCCCCCCCCCTCTAAAAATTTTGTGTACGCTACTGATACTGATTAAGGATCTTAAAATACATAGTGTGTGTCAACATATCGTTACCCGCATATTAACGAAGACCGATCTGCAGATGAAGTTAAAAGCGCATCGCAGGCTGAATTAAAGGTCATGGCTAAAAATGGATTCCAGAAATGTTTCGATGACCTTTACAAGCCATGGACAAAGTATGTTGTTATTCAAGGGTCTTATTTCAAAGGAGGGTGTGTTTCAGAGGTAATATTTTTTAAGTTATAGATTCAGTCCGGGAATTTTTGAATCCTACAACGTAGAAGTATTTCCTTTTCTTATAGTTAAATAAAAAGATAAATTTTTAATGCGAACCTATTATCCGAGCCCACCGCTTTATTTTCATATCACAAAATCAAGGGTATGATTTGTGACTTTCAATTTAACACGATTCAGAGCATTAAGTTGTTAAACAGTTCCTTTGCGGACTGACTTAAAATATTTTGCATTTGAGGAAAGAATTTTTATTTAGATATGTGTAGAACTAAAATCGGAAAGCAGAGTACATGCCATTTTCGCTCTTCAAACAATTAAATCTCTCCAGCAATGACATTCAATAATTTACAAAATAGCTATGAATTTTCTTTAGAGTTATCTATCAGATTTTTTCATAATTCCGTAAATGTCCATAATTTTGAAGATGTTTGTCAAATAAGGTCCATTGCTAATTTATTAACTTTCATCCGCTCAAATACTGACAAATTTGTAGAGTAGTGCAGAGTACCACTGACTATTGTACCGCGTGCCACACGTGCTATATGTTGCCGACTCCTGATCTAAAAGAACAATCCTAAAGTTTAAGAAAATTACTTATTGTTCCACCCCCCCCCCCCTATATAGCTGTTGATTTTTTATTAACTCATTTTCAAAGAAGGATTGTACGTTGACAAAATATCTGAGTCAACAACAACCAACATGGAAGTAAACGATCATATCACCCAAAAAGCGCACACTGGCCTTTCTCGCGAATGGGTAGTTATATTAAAAAAAAATACTTAAGACAAAAGCGTTAAGGCGTAATCACTATGGTAAAAATTAAAAATCTGTTGGGAGATGTCGAAATCTTTCATAGACCCACCCTTCTATACGCCACTGTATCGATCTATCATAAGTCCCTGTCAAATTTCACCTGAAATGGTTATATAGTTTATGAATAATCCCGCAAAAATGTGTTTTTCCCTTAATTTTTGAGCATCATTGTATATAGCATATAAAATAATTATGTTAAAAGTTGTAATAGGGACTGGTGCCTTTAAATAGAAATGTAGGAGTAACACTCAAAAAATAAAATTTGCAAGAAAAATAGAATTGTAGATTAGAATTTTTGCTCATTTGAACATTCTTTGTGGACTGCATCTACAGGATGATTATTTTTAATCGCATCTAAAATGACTGGTCTAATTCCTGTTGCTTCCTACACTCCTCACTTAACTGTGACTGAGCGCACCATATTTTTCCCGCGCTTCCTACCCCAACTGTAACGTTACACCTCCGCACCAGGGGCATTCTGATAGTAAGCAGGAAACACAACGGACGGACGCAAGGTCTTTGTCCGCACCAATCCACAACACCTTCAAAGGTGGGATTTTTATTTATACCTGCATTACTACTTGAAATTAAGTGTAAATTAACTGTAAATATTTCTCTGTAATATAAAAATCTGTATTATCTCCATCTCTGGATTTTATTCGAACTCAAACAACGGCATCACCCGTAGACTCTTCCTTTTCTGTTAGCCCGTCCTTTTACATTAGTTTTAAAAGCTTATTATTCATGTCATTTTGATTAAAATATAGTTTTTAGTCTCACCAATCAATGAACTGATGTTAGGTCATGTGCTGGGAGAATCCTATTCAAGATAATGTGTTTTATTTTAGTATTTTTAAAAAGGTTTATAGCAATGTTTTTTATCAAATTTCCATGCATTATTTGATGATAAAAATATTTTCTCACATGACTTCATCTTATTCAGAATGAGAGGAAATTACGTTTTTTACTTTTTATATTTTAAGCAAGTCTAAAATGAAGATAGTAAAACAAGAGAGTTGACTAAGAAATTAAACAAACCTGAGTTCTTGTGCAGCTGAGATAATTTTCTCTTGTATTTCACAACCTTTCTTCAACTGCTCCACTGTAAATAATAATCGAAATTATAAGTAAATAGGGATTTACAATTCAACAGAGAGAATCAAATCAGTACTTTAATGTTTGGGCTTTTTTTTTTATTTTCTCTCTAAATGATTTATTTAATTGTTTGACTGAATGAGAAATTTAACTTAACCAGGGGTGTCAAACTCCAAAGCTAACTCGGGCCAAACAAAGTTTAACTTTAGGAGGACCGAAAAAAATCAACATTCATGGAAACGTAGGTTTATTTCGAATAATACATAAAAATTAAACATATATATATATAAAAAAAATAAAAAAAAATGTTCATATCCTGACACTTGACATCTCTTTTCTGTTGTTATATTTCCAATTTCGGGAGAATTTTTAAAAAAATTTATTATGTATTATTGTGTGGGGATATATTGGCCGGACCGCAAAAATGTTCGTTGTGGGCCACATGCAGCCCGCGTGACACCCCTGATTTACACAATCGTTTTAATATGAATCGTTAGCTTTAAAAGTATTATTTTTGTACTATAATTCTTGTGTGAATAGTTTATAGCAGTGGTCTTCAAATTGTGTTCCATGGAACCCTGGGGTTCCACGCGGCATACCCAAGAGTATCACAAGTCCCAAAAAATATCGGTGGTTTCAAGTTCTCTATGAAGTTTATATAACAACAAGTATCTAGATCGCATCCCACTAATTAAAACTGAAAATTTTATTTATACATAACTTTATTTTGTAATACTTTTTGAACTTTTATTATAATATATACGAATTTTAGTAGTGCAGATCAGTGATCCACAACCCCCGGTCCGTGGATCAAATGGTGCCGGTCCGCCTAAAGAACATTAAACTATTGCCATTTTATTTAAAGTGGTGCATTTCTCTCGGATTTGCGCAACTTTCCCCGGAAATCACTTCATATTCCACGTTAAATCACTTTTATTCATTTTTGGTGTAACTATATTTTATTCTGAAGGCATATTTAAATGTAATTAAATTAAAATTGTTAAATCAAAACAATCTAAAATAGAAACAATCAACGTGTCTCACCCTCAGCGGGCCGCGGTAAAATTATCAAACGTTGACCGGTCCGCAGTGATAAAAAGGTTGCGAAGCACTGGTGTAGATAATAAAAGAATATTAAAACGTATTTTTTTTTTTATATATGTACTACCTACTTCATGCAAAACCGAAATATTAACTCAGTGAATAAGAACATGAATTTGCTGTCGTAGTTGAATATTTTTTAAAATTCTAATAATTTTTTTAGCGTAGCAAAATCGATAAAATTCCTATTAAGTAAATCAGAAATGTGTTGAATTTTAAAGAACAAAATTATTTTTGTAATTTAATACCTAATACATTGAAAGCATTGTGTATTTGAAAATATAATACATGAGTTGAATAAAAAATAACTACTTATAAAATCGGCTGGATTGTAGTGCGGTTCAATGGGTAGTCCAATATTGGTGAAAAAATCTATAATGTTCTTTTCTTTTCCGAAGTAAGCCACCTGGAAATATACAAAAATGTCTACAATCTAAAGAAATTATTTGCATATATGAATACAAAGTTGATGAACAGCTTTAGTTTCCGGACATGATGCCATTGTCGTGTAACACTTCATTAGTCATTTTACTTTTAGAATTAATGAAATGATCTTTATAAAAAATTTTATTTTCACCGGAGTTATTTTTAGCATCATTCAAAAATAGAATAATATTCATAATAATGTTTATTTTATATTATGAAGGAAAATTTATTTACCTCTATTGTGTTAAAACAAGTAATATAAAAAAAATTAAGTCAGTTCCTACAATTTTTTTTTTATTTTTGTTATCTTTTATTAAATAATTACAATTAATATAGATATGTATATACATATGACAGAATCACAATATTAAGAGGCAACACACCTTTTAAATTAACATATAAAACTTTTTAACCACATTAAATTTGTAATTACATTTTTTAATAAAAGGTGAAAAAAATAGGTAAGAATTTATCTTAAAATCAGTGTAAAAGGAATGCTGACGTCTAACTAGCATATGATTATTCAGGTTAAGTTAAATCTTCATCAAAAATTTAACAAAAGTTGTTTTATTCAAGGGTGCTGCCATCTAGAGGAATAACATCGACTGACTGATATTCGAAATTACGAGGTCCGTCACCAATAGCTCCCATGTTGCACCGCAATGCAACGTAAATTAAAATCAAATCAGTACAGTTTTACTGAAAATAAATAGCAATGAGCCTTGCCACAAGTTTACCTCAAAAATTTGTGCAACATATTTCATAAATTTTGCGATTATGAAAAGACTTCAGTTCCTAAATCTAATTTTAGAAATAAAATGATTAAAATTGATCTGAGTGAAATCGATAAAGAATCACGATAGCTTTTTTTTTTAAAACGGAATTGATGATGCATAACTTTTCTCGTATGCTACAGCATCATTTCTGTTAAAAATGTATTTATAGAATCTATTTCTTTTTAAATATATGCTGGCACATCTGGATGATTTACAGAAAACTAATAATACGTATTACAAAAAATTTTTTTAATGATCTTTATAAGTTGGAGGTCAACAAGAAGTCTTTAGTCAGAAAATTTACTCGAAATTAAATTACTGAAGACACTTATTAACGCAATTGAATATTCTTGAAAGAGAACGTTCAATAAGCAATGGAACAAAAAAAATACTATTGTATTTGAGACAATGGTACGGCTTCTAGTCTGTTATAGTGTATGATATTTACCTGTCCTTTACACAGAAGCAATATCCTGTCGAACATGTGGAATATTTGGCTAGATGGTTGGTGGACAGTGACCACAACTGTTTTGCTCTCTTCTGCAGCGTATTGCTTCAGCATCATCATGAGAGAGTAAGCTGAACTGGAGTCTAAGCCAGTTGTGGGTTCCTGAAATTAATTAGGGTTTGAAAAATAATTCATACAGTTTGTAAAAATCAGTGTATACCAAAGAATCTGTTAGTGTTTACTATTGGACATGCACTAAAATGATAAAAATGTAGATAATTTACGAGGGGTGATCAGAAAAAAAAAGGTTACAAGTCGAATAAAGAAATATTTATTAACAATAGACAAAAAGTACAAAAGGGAATTAAGAGGCATACGTGTCTATCACATTTCGACATCATCACCAAGTCTATTAAGGTATTTATCAGAACAAAGGACCAACTTGTTTAACCCGTCTTGGTAGAAATCAGGTCCCCGTTCATTGAGGTAGGTCTCGGCGTATGATTTCACGGCACTGCCTTGGAATATCGTAGCACATCAAAAACGATATACTGCATGCTACCATAGTTCAGTCCAAGCTCTGACGAGGTTTCACGTAAAGTTACCCGCCAATCATTTTGAATTATTTCTCCAATTGGTGCTGGGGTGATTTCTGTCGTTGAAGAACTTGGCCGGCCACTCCCTATCATATTGCAGCTTTCCACATCCTGTCTGCCTGATTGAAAAGAGTAACACAATTTCGCTACACGTTGTTTGCTCATTGCAGATGCGGGCACATTCTTTGCCCATAAAAATTATATCACGGCTCGCACTTCCAAGCGAGACAAATTTTCTAGGAGTTTTGCCATTTCATTCGTCCTGAACCATCTGGGAACTTTCACTACTTACCGCAAATCAACTGTGTATGTGACAAGTAGCGCCATTTATCTCCACTCTGGAGAAACAAAATTTCTCCACAATATATAGTTTTCAAATGCTGAGGCTTGTAACCTTTTTTTCTGATCATCCCTCGTATGTAAGGGAATATAAATTTCTGTTTTCAAGTGAACAAGCATTTTTTAATTACAAAAACATCAGGTTATTAGCACTAATTTAAATTAATCCTTCCTGTATAGGTAATTTAGATCAGCGGCCGCGAACTTCTTTAGAGTTTTATGGACCACTAAATGTACAATTTGGTATTCAGCGGACCATTAATATGAGTTCAGAAAAAAAAGTTTAATACTTTTATATTATTATAATCAGAAAACTTTTATTTTATATCAATGTGTAATGCACTCATTAAAAGTAACAAAGTTATAGAGCAGTTACATATTTAAAAAAAAAAAAAAATGAAAAATTTTAGTTTATTTAAGTATTACATATTTTTAGTCGGGTATTTGTTCCTGTTTGTTTGAAATCATTTTGTGGATATTTGGTTTCAGAGACCTCACTGCAAGATGGAGAGCTAAGTTTATTTAAAGCCAAGACTTGTACCGAGTTTTAATTGTTGCTACAGATGAAAATATCTTTCCTCACAAATATGTTGTTACAAGTAATATTAACTTTTTTTTAAAATCAATTCCTACTTCCTTAGAAAAATGTACTGGCGCCATCTGTTGCAGCTAGTTGTAACTACAACAAAAATTCGCAGAATAAATTTAAAATTAAAAAGTAAAATTTAATTAATGAATTAATATTTGAGATAACTGTATTAACATCCAGTGTCATCCTCTACAAGTTCAAAAAATGCATTTGAACTTGAATGGATGAATAGAAAGTATTTTATTAACGACTGCAAATTTGAACAAGATATATATTTAGGGTGATAGTGAACTAATAGTAGGAATTTTAAAAAGAAATGAGTTACAAATAAAGCCAAATTATGTTTTCTGCTGACCAACAAAATGGCCTATTGACCACCTGTAGGTGACCACTGATTTAGATATTTTGCGCGCTTAAATGATTAATTTGTAAATATCATCATCATCATCATCATGTCTGGCAAGACAGCTCCTCGTAGTCCTTCATTTGAAGATTCCTCCATAATAACCTTTTGAATACTTTTATTCTCCAAGTTTTCTCGTTTATAATCCCAAAGTCTGATTCAACTGAGTCTACCCATCTCAACCTTGGCCTTTCAGCTTCTGAATCCCAGTGACTTTGAACTGCGGTACCTTTTTGACAACATTATCATCCGGCAGTTGAATTATAGGGCCATCCAATTCATTCTATTTATTTTTATGTATTTTATGATGTCAGGTTGTTTATAAAGTCTATATAATTCAAAATTGTATCTTCTTTTTCAGCTATTGTTTTCGTTTTCACCTCCAAGTATACTTCGAAGTACTTTTCTCTCAAAAGCTATAAATAACATAATGTATGAATATGTTATAGCGCACTGAACATATCAATACTATTCCATTATTCTGTAATATATAAAAATTATTAATATCAAAAGTGACAGTAACTATGTTGCATAACATTTTAATATGAAATTCCATTCCATTAAATGAAATACAAATAAAGGGAGGGGGAGCCCAAACCTAACACTCGAAACATTTGAGAAACACTATAAAATATTGTTATCATTATGGTCGGACTTAGATAAAATAAATAAGTGATAATAACTCACATCGATAAGAAGGAGCGATGGATTAGTGAGCAATTCACAAGCGATGTTAGCTCGTTTCTTCTCACCTCCGGATAATCCTCTTTTTAAAGTATCGCCCATGCCTATGGAAGAAAAAATCTCATTACTAATTGAGAAATTAAATATAACATAATACTATTATTATTATATCGTATAATACTATTATTTCCAGGTTCTATTCACGAGTTGGGCAAGGTCAACTCAGCCTTTCATCCCTACTGCAGTGAGTCGATAAATGAGTACCAAACTTGTTTGGGGACTTACAACACTGAGGGTCCCGCTTCATACTGACCACCTGATCGGGACATCTGCTCCTGTACCTCAACGCCCAATGGTCACTTATACTGGGAAGGGCATAGTAGGCCCTGGCCCTCATGGGCCACTGAGTTTGACTTATATTATTATTATTATTATTATTATTATTATATAGAATAATACGAAAATTATTATTATTATATCGAATAATACGAAAATTATTATTATTATATTGAATAATACTATTATTATTATTAGTCACAAAACAGTCTACGCTCCCATACCAAGATTCAAGAATTTCAAAAAATAAAAATGTTCAAAAACGAGATAAGAAGAAAGAAAATGAGTAATATAGATCAAAATTCCAAAGATAGTTCTTAAGTTCTCCAGAATAAAATTAATGACTGAGGACAGTAATGTGGGGTGAAGCAAGTCTTATAAATCCATATTTTGCCTCTGTGGAATAAGTTATATACACACTTTCGGATACATAGCATGGTTCTCGATTTTCATTTTTATCAGAGAAATTTTCTTTAATTCATGTTGGCTGTGAACCCTACAAGACATCGTGCGGGTGCAATATTTAATTCTTTTTTTTTCTTTCCTGATTTAAGAAATATAGTTGTAACAGCAACTTTAGTTCTTAAAAACGTGCCACGTTGACAAATTTTTGTGGCGAACTGAAGTAATATTGCATCAGTTGCAGGATCCGATCATTTGGCGTCTTCAGATAAATTGTGATTATAGAATATTCTCGAAACTACATTTATTCAAATAAGCTGAGGATTTTTTTGAACTGAGGAGGAAAACTCTTTTGTTTGTCATACCCTTCACTCAGCGTTACCGTGTCGCCTCTGCTGTGTTTATATGTTTTGCGAATACTTGCATACATCATACATATATATATATATTTATATATTGCTTAAATCAGAAATACCCAATTAATTTTATTAATAGTTATATGAATAAAGCTATTCAAAATAGTAAAGATTAAAAATTCTGAGATTGTGTGATAATAGTTTATGACTATAAATTTAAATATTTCATAGTTATAGTTATCTCCATATTCTAATATTAGATAAAATTACTTATTATTATTTTATTCATATTTACTTTAGTGTTATTAAAGTTATGCTATAATCTGCAACTCTTATTAATTTTTATTTCCATTCTTTTTATACTTTTGTTAAATGCTACATTTCAGCCATTCACATGCCATCTGCATTAGGGTCCAGAATCTGGCAATAACTTATTTATTGCACTCAGATTTAGCGCGGACTCTGCATTTTTAAGTGCAATTTTTAGGTAAATTACCTCTATCTTGTAATGGATTTAGATATTCCTATCCATTACTCTCAATAGGTTTTTACTCAGTATTATTTACATAAAGGGGGAAAGTTGGTTGGCCAAAAAACATGTTCAACCCCACTTTTATAAATTATTTTATATATTAGCTGTCCTAAGTCAGCAACGTTTAGAATACTGCAGCATCCATTTTATAATTTTTAATCTCGGTTACTCATATGTCCTTCATTGTGTGATTTTCCTACTGTCTATGTGTTTTTCGAATGTGATTGTTGAATGTTATCTCTTGTTTGTAGAGAATAAGCCTACACACACATATATATATATATATATATATAGTGTGTGTGTGTACTTCTTACAATTATATCAATCCTTGATTCAGAAAATAACAGCAATCTTGGAAAAAATTCATTGGCCAGAGGTGTATGGACAAAAATTAATTTTCTTAATTTTTTTTAAATGCAGAAAAATTTATTCTTTGAGCATTAGTATTTGCAATGCACATATATATTTTTGTACTTTTATTGCAATTTCTTTTTCTACTTTCCAGCAGAACTATCAAAAAAATTAGCATTATCGACAGAATTGAAGCCATTTAATATGCAATCCACTTATCCCGATAAATCGAGAATTGTAGTAGTTTTTGTATTTTGTTTACTGTTTGATCATAAAAGTTTCCTAGAAAAAAATAAGAACTAAAATATTCCAAAGTTTTATTGCGAATGATTTTAAATGTTTGTGTTATGTATATCATGTACTGCATGACATACATTTTAAGCCAGCTGACCAATTGCCGTGACGATTGATTGATTGGTCGTGCAGCTGGTTCAGGATGAGTAACTACCGCAATATCTATCGCCTCATTTCTTGGATATCATTTCCTATAATTACATCTCTTGACCAAGAATCACGAGTTCATGGCAATTAATCATCCATGAACACGCCTCAGAAACATTAACTAAGTATCTCAAGTTACAGATAAATGTATGCGTAATTTATGTCAAATATACTTGGTCTATTTTAATACTTATCGCTGTATATTGAAGCTATATAAGCTTTAAAGAATCGTTTTTCTTCTCATAATTCCTATCAGTCTTCAAAGGGGAAGGGGCTACTATTTTAGCTATCGATAATTAGTCAGTTAATCTCTCTTTTCACTTTTGTTTACATATAACTCTTTCCTGCTTTCACTAGAAAAGAACTTTAGTCTTTTAATCAGATTATGTATTTTTAATTTCTTTTATTTAAATAACATATATCCCTAGATATCTAAAACTGTGTGTGGGTATTTTTTCTTGGTTTCTTGCAAAATTTAGCATAAAACGATTTAAAATTAGGATTCAAAATCGTATAGCAGTGTGCCGATTGAATTGCCGATCTGGTCATACCAACAGCTTACATCATAATCTTTTTATTGTTTTTAATTTAAATACATCCATTCATAACACTTTTGCACCCCGAGAAAGCCCTGCCCATGAAGACAATTTCTTTTCTTTAGAATATAATTTTTCATAGTAGTTGCATTTTCAATTGATTTGTTTTATTTGTTACGTTATTATTAATAGGTTCGTGAGTGAACGAATGTTTCACCAACGTCACTCAAAAAGCTGCACGAAGGCTATTGCAAACAGAACTCGTAATTTTGAACCATAGTCAATTGACGAAGATGATACCTGTGAGCTTGCCCATCCCTTTCCTAACTTCCACACCACTCCAACAGGCTGACGTTTGAGTCCCGACAGTTTAACGTGCAATGGCATCCTCTACACGGCGGGTCTTCAGCGGCATAAGGATCGAACTCATAAAACAACAGCCATGAGTGCGTGACCTTGACGACTTGTCT
>BMAV01016263.1:670107-696449 GCA_019973955.1 Trichonephila inaurata madagascariensis | reverse complement strand
TTTTTTTTTTTTTTTTTTTTTTTTTTTTTACAAACTTAACTCGTAAAAATTGGTTATTGTTAACATTGTATAACTAAATGAACATTAGTATGCTTTCTTTTAAAAATAAAAACGAGTAATAATTAGGTTAAATTGATTCAAAAACTTGAATAATTACCGTATTTACTTGAATCTAAGCCACACTTCTTTTTCAATGTTAATGCTACCGAAAATCGGGTGCGACTTAGAATCGAAGGGAAAAAAACTCGTTGGATGGGACAATTGGAGCAATTGCAGTTTCATGTATGTATTTAAAAGTTTGTATATATAATATTAGAGTAAAATAACTATTTGTGTTCACTTCTTCGTAGTTCTCCTTTTAAATTTATTTTAATTTCGTAAAATTGGGTATCTCGATAAACCATTTTACTCTACTTTCCGTTTTATTACAAAAATTTGCTGAGAATTTGGGGAGCTGATAGATTCGAATAAATACGGTAACCCAATTGATATTTTCCTTCAATATATTTTTCTATTTTAAACAATATAAAAAAAAACCCGTACATTATTAACATATAAACTATTGAGTCGCCCAACCAGTATAGTGGTTAGCGACGCTGACTGCGGTGCCGTAGGGACTGGATTCGAATCCCGGAGAAGACATGTAAATGTAATGTGCTAGATTGTAAATGTATAGTGCCTTTGCGGCATGGGGGTACTCTAAATAGCCGTCGAGCCGCAAGTCCTCTCGTGTGGTTGGTGGAAGGGGAAGAGAGGTGGGAGGCCCCTGACCACCCCCAGGGTTTCTCCCTCTAAATTGGGGTGGAACCGAGCAAAATCGTACTGTCACCTGCATGGTGCTGAAAGCTAAGGCTAACGGCAGTCGTAAAAATTCTAGCCCTTAGCCTCAATGAATTTCGAGGGCCTCGATCTGACTTCGTCAGGCAGGTGGCATTAGTCACAACAACAATAAACTATTGAAAATCTTAATCGTATTTGTAGAAATATTGCCCATTCCCATTGTCCAAACACATAATCAAAACTCAACTATACTACTGATATCTTCAATAATACATTGATTTATAATGCTAATAAGTATTTTCTATTGTTACTATGTGATGCTGCTATTATATGTATTTTTAAAGACTACTACGGAACTATGTAATGTTACTACGTACTTTATAATGCTGCTATGTATGCTACTATATATTTTCTGTTTTCGTTAAGTTATTATTTTATGTTTATATAAGAGTTTTATTCAATTCGAGTAAAAAGTCTGAAGATTCCGAAAACTGAGAGAGCTCGCATTGATTTTTATACTATAACTAATTTTTTCTAGATCTCCAAATTTCCAACTGTAAAATTTTTAGAAATAAACAGTTTGATTCTATTACTAATAAAAAATTAAAAAAAAGAATACATTTTTCGTCTTAAATTTTTCATACGTAACTAGGAACAGTCCTCCCCCGAGTATCATTTAGCGATTTTACAGAGGAAAATATTTCACAAATGCCATCACCCAAAACTTTATTTATGAATGTATCATTTGCGTATAAATAATTATGTTTTCTTAGAAAAATGTTCTAATTGGATGAAGAATACGCTGAAAAGAATTTTAAAAATAAATGTTTCCATTGCTACTTGGGAAAGATTAGATTAATTAAATCCTATTAGAATCCCGTTAGGTAACCCCTATTACCAAGTGCTTAAAAACCACAACAGCTGTGGCTGTTGACTGGAGATATATCAGGAACAAAAAGAAAGAGACTGCTAAAGAAAGCAATAGCTTTCTCACAAGGTCGTTACGAGCAGCCAGTTTTTTGACTGCGATTCAACTGTAGATAGCACCCTGACATTCCTGAGCATAAGAGGTAATAGCATTAGGATATTGTGTGATGCATTGTGGAAGAGAGATCCATGCTAAGTCATCGGCTTTGTTATGAATGAGAATAATTATTTAACTTATACGGAATGGCATAAGTTGAAGTGAAAATATAATAAATATTTAAGATATATTCCTTACAATGAAGATTTTTTGATTATTGCGTTTTTTCTTTATGTAAATGCAATTTTGGTATTGGTTTTCTGTACATTTTTCCTTGGGTTAGTAGTGTACTCAAATATAATCTTTATTATTATTTGTAGAATTTCGATCTCAAAATAAGGTTGGAACAATTTCAGGATCTATCTGTACACAGTAAAATGAAAGGTAGTACAAAATTTACAGTAGAACATAAAAATAAGATCAATATAAATTTAAAGTATCCGACTACCCAAAAGTCATGAATTTTATCGAAAATTGACAAGTTTTTTTAATGATTTTAGTTAACTGGCCATTTTATTAGTTTTATAAAAATACCGTTTCTTATTTTTCATTCACTAGAACAAAAGCTATATGTTTCAATAAAAGCAAATGCCGCTACTTTAAACAAGATGCCATACTTTAAAATGCATTTTACACGAAATGTGTTTTTTTCAAAAAGTTCAAACGGGGAGAGCGATTGCTCAAAAAGTTTTTAAAATAATTAGCTGTGTGAAATTTTTTCTGGATGTTCTGTAAAACAGTAGAAATGTTTTAACCGTCAGATTTATCACACACACACAATCACTGTTTTATTACAAACTTTACAGTCCCTTATATGAATATAATCAGTTTTTTTTTCAAAGAAATTTCATATAATAGTTAAGATAAAGAGCTGTAGTTTTTGTAAAAATTTAAACATCTCTTATCCTGAAGGTCATTTCAAAAATGAACAGCAAATCAACACATCAAAATTGAAAAATCGAAAATTTGTTCGTGAACTTTTTGTACAGAATGTTTATGTAATTTTTGTAAATTTTTACCAATTTTTTCCCATGTTAGTAATAATAACTTCTTTTTCTCTTCTTAATTTTAGCATATTTTTCTTAAAATGTACTAAATAATTCTAAAAACCACAAAAAAAAAATCCCCATATCTCTATTACTTTAAAAAAAAAGCTGTCGCAAGTAGTCGGATACCTTAGCTTCTTTTTTAAGGAGGAGACTGAAAATCTTCCAATCACACACGTATTTGTTTAATATCCAGTTAATAGTGCTTACGATATTGTATTCAAAACACGAAATCTCGTCAGACATATTGAACCTTGGAAATAAGCCACATTCAAGAACTCTCGTCAATTCAATTCCTCCTGTTCGTTACGTAACAACCACAAAACCCCTTAGAGCACAATACCCACCCATTACCACGAAAGAACATTGTTACTATTTGTTAAGTTCACTCTTCACGGGGCAGGTGAGAATTAACTCAGCAAGTTTCAGCCACTCTTATAACATTATCTCAGGCAACTTTTCTCAAATACCGGTGATTGATAGCGGTTACGTCGGGAGAAAAAAAAGTGCTCGGTGAAGAGATACGCCTGGCGACTTCCTTGATCTATAATGGATCTCATAAACAAGCTCCTGGCAGTTATCCCGAAGTGAACATGCATCTCTGAGGCCGTTGATCCAAGAAAACAGCTGTTTAGTGACGCTGATATTTGAGATGCGATTCCGGTTCAAAAGATGCAACGGTCTCCTAAGACTATGAGAACTTTTCAATGTAAACAGGCGACGTTGATGAAAGTGGTTTTGGTGTTCAGTTAATAAGGAACTGTCAGCCATTGAGAGAAATGCAAAGGGATTTTGGATCCGCCGAATAATTATCCAGTATCACTTGGTTGAAACAAATCGTTACTTGTTAAGCACATATTTCTATTTTAAAATGTTCTGGCGCGCTAAGCAGATTAGGGTTTAATCTATTTGGATACATAAATACAATTTGAAAGCCGAGAAAAATAAAATGTGTTTGTACGATTAAATAGAAACCGGAATTGATTTGGAATACGATCATGAAGAAGTTATTTAAGGTATCCGACTACGTTCGGAACCGTGATTTTAAAAAAGCGCATAAATGGATAATTGTCACGATATTTAGTGTCACTAAGATTAGAATACATGTATAAAATTGTTTTAAGGACATTTTGACAAAAAAAAATTGTTTAAATACAATATTTTGGCAAAAAATTAACTTAGAATAATCTTTTTTTCAAATATTCTCCTTTTGTGAAAAGTCCTTCTATTATAATAATATTTTGCCTGTATATAGCTCAGACCTCTCTACAAAGGATCAACTAGAATTTTTGAAAAATTCACATTATTTTCAGAGTTACCACCAATTTAAATAATTATTGGCGTTTTTTTCTTAAAATTGCTCCCCTCTGTTGTCGTAAAATATGGATAAACCCACTTCTAAGTTATATATTTCAAAAATTCTAGTTGAGCCTCTGTACAGAGGTCTGAGCTATTGACAGGCAAAATATTATTATAATAGAAGCATTTTTCAAAAAAGGAGAACATTTGGAAAAAAAATTATTCTAAGTTAATTTTTTGCCGAAATATTGTATTTAAATAATTTTTTTTGTCAAAATGTCCTTAAAACTGTTTTATGCATGTATTCTAATCTAAGTGACACTAAATATCATGAAAATTATCCATTTATGCACGTTTTTAAAATCACGCTTCCGAACGTAGTCGGATATCTTAAAAATATTCCTTTTGCTTGAATTTTCATTGTTTTTACGAACAACAATCCTTATTATCATCGTTTTTCTCATTTATTGAATAGAAATTGGAATGGATTTAGAACTTATATGAAGAAATATATTAAAAATATTTCTTTCTTGTATTTAAAAATATTTCTTTTGCTTGAATTTTCATTGTTGGCACGAACAAAAATCGCCATCATGATCGCTTTCATCATCGATTAAATAAAAATCGGAATAAATTTAGAACATGAATATGAAGAAGTTATTTAAAAATGTTTCTTTTGCTTGAATTTTAATTGTTTTCAGGATTAAATACCCTATTCATAATCGTTTTCATCGTCTATTAAATAGAAATTGGAATGGATTTAGAACATGATTAGAAAGAAGTTACTTAGTAATAATTCTTTTCCTTGAATTTTCATTGTTGACACGAATTAAAATCGTCATCATCATCGTTTTCATTTTCGATTAAATAGAAATCTAAATGCATTTAGAACATGATTATGAGGAAGTTAAGTAAAAATATTTCTTTTACTTGAATTTTTGTTGACACAAATAAAAGTCGCCATCATCATCATTTTCATCGACGATTAAATAGAAATAGGAATGTATTTAGAATATCATTATAAAGAAGTTATTTAAAAATATTTCTTTTTTTGCTAGAATTTTCAGAGTTGACATGGATAAAAATGTTCTTATGATATCTCAGTAGATTTTTTTTTTATTTTATTTTTTGATAAAAATACCAGCAATTTTAAGAGAGAAAAATTACAAAATTGCATTCTTAACTAATAAAAATTCCAAAAAATGAGTTATGATAAAATATAGTTTTTGTATGATAATGAAATGTAAAAATAATCCAATTGTTGACTTTTTAATAAAAATTGAAATATCAAGAACATTCTGGAACTTGGTTTCTTCAATTATGACTAAAAGAAAGAGAAAGGACAAAAAGAGTATTCAAACTTCAACGTTATTTGTTACTTTAAAGGGATACGGTACCTTATACATATTTTTTTTATTTATATATTTACATAAAAATGTTTGCATGTACTCTATATGAGTAATGACATATACCTTTCAGAAGAAAAACCCAACAAAAAAAAAAACAATAATTTTAAATATTAATTTTCTTAAAACTATATCAATATTTTAAAATTCCTGCTATTTCTACAAATTTTAATATTTTTGAACATTTTTTTTTCTTATATTCTTAAAAGGGTTCCTCACATTTCAGAGCATGGGATTAGTATAACTAGTGATACTTTTATTTTCACAATTTTTTTTTTGTGGGACATGTGAAAAACAGCAAAAAGGTATAATTATACCCAACTTTGATGAACTTTTAAAAATTAACTATTCGCATAAATCATTATTCCATGCAGAAAATAATCAAATATAGATTATGCAAAAATATCAGAAAGTTTCTAAACGCTATATTAAACAAAAAAGAAAAAATTCGTAGCGTTTTAAATAGACTATTATCATGACAAATAAAACCTCGAGAAATAGCCCTTTAAAGTTCTAAAGATCAGTAAAATAAATGAAAGTGCAAAATGCAAACGTTTCGGTTTCGTTTAAAAAAATTAAATGAGTGACTAAATAATATAGCCAGAACTACGAAATTTTGTACACATATTTAGAAAAGCCGCGAAATTAAAATTCAGGTAATAAAAAAAATTGATATTTTGGTCATTTTTAGGTTAATAGCACTCCTAAAAGGTGCTTAAACTACAAAATTCACACATTCTTGACAGGGCATATACATGCACGTCAATTTGGAAGAACAGGAGGAAAATTAATATCAATGTTCCGAAGTAAAATAACCTAATTCCTGCTGAGTAAAAAAAAATTAACTTCAAAATATAAATGTAAAATCCGAACAATACAGAAGCTCTTTAAAAAATTCACTAATTTTTAAGAAAGTTTCCAGTTGTGCTAATTGGAAGTAAAATTCATTATGGTTTTCATTGCTTAGTAGAACTGTAAGCATCAATAACGTAATTATCAAAACACGTCAGTGGAATACACAGGAATTTTTCAGGGGGAGGAGGAGGGTTCAGGGTCGCAAGTCCACTATTCTCGTATCATGCTCCAATACGTCGCCCAACATATTCTTTTGATTTTGTCGATTTTCAGGAACAAAAAACAGTAAAAAATTTATTATTGAGTAAATAATAAGCATCAATTAATAAAATTAATTATTAATAACAAATACTCTTAATTAAATTTTACGTACTATATACATAGGATTATAATCAATCGAAAAAGATCAAGGGATTTCGGGGGGAGAGGGTCCAGACCCGGGGATCCCCTCCTTGTGTGCGCCACTGAACCACGTATAATCATTTCGATTGTTTTCAAAAACTTTTAAAAATACTTAGGAGTTAGTTATAACATAAAAGCATACAAACATTATCACATTCATATTGCAATTGGTAGTAACAATGGGCGTGAAATTAAAAAGTATTTTATAGTATAAAACTTACGAGTATCAAGACAATGCCTCAAATCCAAAACATCAGCTAGGTGGTCCACATATTCCATCTTCGCTTTTGTGCTCATAGACGAAGGTAGACGCAAAAGAGCGCAAAACTAGAAATAAAAAAATTATTAGAATGAAATGCATTCATTAGAATAAATAAATATGTATATAAATATATAGTATGTGTGTATAAACATATATATATTATTAGAACTTAACTATTATAAGTGTACTCACAGTGACGCAATAGAACACAAAAATCTGTATAAAATAATATATTTCCCTTCCTGTTAAAATTGAATTTTTTAAATATCATCAAAGCTTTTTTCTTATATATGCGAAATCAAAGAAATAATAAATTAGTTCTGGAAATTTTAAAATTCAATTCAAACAAAAAATTCGAGTTTTAAATTTCTTAAAAAAAACTACCATGTATTTAAAAAAAAAATTTTTTTTTTGAAAAATGTATTGGAATAAAATTATATTTTAATAGATTATAATTTACTATCGAAACTAAAATTTAATTTTTTTTCATTTTAAATCAGAAGTTGGAAAAACAGTTTGATAAATAATTTTTACTCTCATTTATATGCTTCATTGCCTTTTACATTCTCTCATGATAACAATTATTTTGAGAGTAACATTTTAGAGGAAAAAACGAAAAAAAAGAGATAATTGTTTAGACCAGTGTTTATCAACGCTGGGCCCACGGCCCACAAGGGGGCAATTTGATTCTTAAGGGGAGGGGGCGATTCGAAAAAAGATTCATTTAGAGCATAAAATAGCCAATTATAAAAAATATTTTTCACTACTTAGTTGTGTAATATGAGACACATTGTAATATATATGTATTAAATATCTCTGTCCCCGTAACTATATAAAATATTCTTTCCAAACACAATAGCGCTATTTGTTTTGAATGGTACGAAATAATTAATGCTGGTATCTAAGTTTTTGCAGTGTTTTTCAGAATCGTTCATTATTAATCGATGGAGTTAATTCAAAATGGAATAAATGGAATAAATATTAGTGATATATGAATAAGTAAATTCAGTCGGTAATTTTTATTAATTTCATTTTTAGAAGTTCCGTTTTCCACAGAAACATTTTGTATATGAAAAAGTATGTTTTTTGTGAGGGGAGAAGATATTTTAATATGCATTTATTTGCAACAAACATCAAGTGCAGGGTTCTCACTAAGTTTTAAATTTTTTATTTTTATTTCAGTTTTCCATTGTAAGTCTTGAAAATTTACTTACTATAATTGTGATAATTTTGTAGTGTGATTTCCTAAGACCTTTAAATTTCATTTAGCATTTGTTTTATTTAAGTTTCATTGATTTATTTTTTTTCCATATATATATATATATGGGGGGACATAGGAATTTTTAAAAGGCTTATGGGAGCATGGTAAAAATAAAGGTTGAGAAACACTGGTTTAAATAAAAAAATAACATTATTTTGTACGTATTAATGTTAATTTAAAGCTTATAAAGTATATAATACTCGATGCTCAGCAAATAACGGAACATAGTATTTTTAGAAGAAAAAAAAATTTCGTAATTAAATTTTAAAAATTTTTAATTAGCGTTTAAAAATTTTAAAAAAAGGCAAAATTTTAATGAAATTCAAGTACCGGAAAATTTTTCAACTATTTGTTAGCCGAAAATTTGAAAATATTTCAAAATTTCTTAAGGAAATTATTTGCATTGGTACTTATTACTCAACCGGCGCTAATCAGTGTAAGATGTTATTTACAGTTACGAAAATAGATAAGTTGCTTAGGGAAATCCAGAATTATATATAAACTTTCACTTACGACACAATTTGAAAAAAATCATTTTTATTTAGTTCGTGTTCGCCTGATTTTGATATTATTGATTTACGGTATATTTATTTAGATCTCGTTTTTCTATGTGGTTGTGACCATTTCATCAATTCAGAATTATTTGTAATCTAGAGGATAGTTTAAACAATCGTTATTTTTATATGGTAAAACTACATTTGTTAATTAAAACAATTTTCTGAGATATGTACTTAGTTTATTATATAAACCAATTCTCAAAACTTTTTCATTGATAAAAAAAATCCAAATGATAATTATTTTTTCTTTACTGGATACGTATTTATTTTATTTAGAATTATATACACCATATTTACTCGAATCTAAGCCGCACTTTTTTTCCAATGTTAATTCTATTGATAATTGTGTGTTGTTTAGAATCGAAGAAAAAACTATTCTTTGGATGGTGCAATTAGAGCAATTACAGGTTCATGTATGCATTTAAAAGTTTATAATGTCGGCAAAATAACTAGTTATTCACTTCTTAATTCTCATTATAAATTTATTTTCATTTCGTAAAATTGGATATCGATAAACCATTTCACACTATTTTTCATTTTTGACAAAAATTTGCTGAGAATTTGGATTGATTGCGATTTAGATTCGAATAAATATGGTATATACATATTTATTAAAACCTGAAAAATGGAGAAATTCAAAATCCTCGAAAATATATTTATTTGTGTAGAACCTTTTTATCAAAATTTAAATTAAAATATTGAAAACTATTATATAAGCTGGAATAAATTAAGGAAGATTCACTTAAATTTATGTATTATTCTATTATTATTCTTATGTATTATTCTATTTATTTATTATTATATTTATCAATTCATTATCTTCATTATGTTGAATTTTTTAATTAAATAACAGTTCTTGCACACATACATACACACACACACACTGCTTTAATTATTTCGATGAATTTTATATTTCTTGAAATATTTTTAAAATGCAATGTTAGTCCCACAGATTTCATATTGTGGAAAGTCTTTGAATTATACAGCAGCTTAAAAAAAATGTAGCACATATCACACGTATTTTTTTTCAGCCATTGTTATCGTCGCTTAATTGAAAATATATTCTTGATTGGTTAGTACAGAAATGTGAAAAAAAATTATTAATGGTTAAAATGAAACTATATTAATTGTTAAGGAGAATAACCATGGTAAAGTAATGATACAATTAAAATACTCTTCCATATATACTCTTGAAACGAAACTGCATTTAGAAATTCATGCTATCGAATCATATCATATGTTTTATTCAATGTAGGACTGATTTAAAAATAACAAGAAAAGAAAATGACTTTTCCAAATAAAGATAAAACAATAGAGCTTGATTATTATGATTCCATTGGCAATTTTTTTTCAATTTTTGAAATGATCTTCACACAAACATATCAAAAGGATTCTTTCGGAAACCACTTTAAAACATATGTATTTATTTTTCAGCAAAAGTATGAAATATTTATTATTTCAGCACTGTGTTTTAAAGCGCTCAAATATGAAAAAAACATTCGAATTTGTATATTACATTTTCATATTTTATCTTCAGAAGTGAACATTTTAACAATTAAAAAGTAAAACAAAAGCATGAGATGAGTTTGGATTTCTATCAGCTATTGATGTCTCATTTTGAAGTTAAACGAGGCTTATGTGGGTAAAAAATTTAATGTAATATGCAGTTTCTACGTACCGTAAAATCCGGCGTATAACACGCACTTGTAACACCAAAAGCAAGATCGAAATTTACGGGTGCGCGTCTTAAACCAGGTAAAAAAAAAATTAATCATTTTATTCTTATATTAGGAGTTATTTTTTACTTTTACGTTCGATTAACTATAAAAGCATGTTTTTTAGTTTTTTTTAAACTATAATTTATTTTTCATTTTTTTAGTTTGATCTATAATAAAAGCTTTTTTTTTTTAAAGTTTTTGAGATATCATTTATTTTGCCTGTGGTATTTGTATTAATGATCAGCGTTTTCGCTTAAGGGTTGTAACTTAATCCTTTAGTCACCAAATCTGGAAATAGGATCTGGAATTAGTCGCCAAATCAGGAAATGGGAAATCTTTAATCTTGATTATCCTGATCAGGAAAATGGAACAAAATTATTAAATTATTGCATTGTCATCGGTCCTTGACAAGTGTGCAGAATTTCGAATTTATCTGACTTTTTAAAGTGGGTAAAATTCGAATTCAAAGATTCCGTTGCATACAAGTGAAGCTAATAAAAGCGTGTTAAGAAAGACAAGAAATTGACTTGAGAATAAAGAAAATCTCGAAATAATCTAAATAAATACATCTATGAACAATTGTAACGGAATAGTTTACAGTGTTTTAAAGTATAATAAACCTTTGTAAAGCAATAGTATATTGCAATATATTCAAGTAATAATTTTTCAAGCAACAACAAACAACACAGTTCAACAACACTACACGCAAATATATTTCAATACAACATATGCTGACGTTAAGGTATATTTATTGGTACTAAAACGTACCCATAAAAGTGTCATGTAAGTGTTAGAACACAAGTTGTTCCTGAATGAAGCAATATTTTTTAAAAAACTAAAACAGGTCAAAGCAAAAGCGAAACTAAAAAAGGCAGTCGTAACCTTTTTATCCTAATCAAGGACATAAGTGAAATGAAGGGCTTAGTAGCATCACGAATTCAATGAAATGCCTATTAATAGTGTCATATAAATAAGAAACCTTGACTTAATACATAAATATCATGGTGAAAAGGCGTGGTAACAAATTAGAATTGACTTCAGTTTAGAGGTTTGAATGGCTTACTTTTACCTTAATTGCTAAAATCTTTCCTCCAGTAGCCCGTTAAACAAAAGATTGACCTAATTTCAAATTGTTTATGAGTACATTTCCCGGAAACGGGGATTTGATTGAAGTTTCTTTGTTTGGATTGCACTTCGTGACCGGCATTCTTGTAAAAAATTATACACTCAGCGAAAGTTTAGAAAAAATATGGGTGGTTGTTCAACTAAATGTTGTGTTGGTCTCAGAGACATGTTTCACTCAAATTGTTTGCTCAATATCATGTCAGTGAAATAGAATGACCTAAAATAAGGTTAAAAGGGTATTTAATTGAAGAAAGGGTGCTTCATTACTCGAAGCAAGAAGTGGTATGAAGCGTTAAACAAAATAAATACGAAAAAAAAAAAAACTTGGAGTGTTTATACGCAACATAATTGAGGGCTTGTGTAGAAATACTACTATACACACGTTAGGGTGGATCGATTTTTTTTTCTTTCAGAATTTCAAAACTTATCTTTAAGAAAAAGATGTTCTTTGGCAAGGATGGGCTAGATATGGCGATTCATTCCGAAAAAGATCGACTTTTAAATCGATTCGAATTGTAAAACCTGATGAATCGATTCACAAAAAAATCGAGGTCTGAAAGATCGATTTCCTTTCAAGTCTGCATTTACAATGTAAATATTAATCCGTTTTATAAAAAACAAAAATATACCGTAATAATCGATCTCTTATCAGTAAAATCGGGGAATTTTTTAGTTCAGGGATTTCGACATTTACAATTATTTTTATTACCATATCAATGTATCAGGTATAAAAGAAAGCATTTATTTTCTAAATGAATTTGTTACATTAAAACGTTTAGAAAATAGATGATATAGCTTATAGTTCCCAATGCTTGATATCCAAGCTTTTTAAAAACAACAGTCTGTCAAGTCTACTAGGATCCAAGCGGTTCCGCTCATCACTTGCAATGTTGCCGGCAATCGAAAAAAGGCGCTCACAAGGAACAGATGATCCCACGATACTCATAACATCATGGCTATTGAGTGAACGTGATGATAAATATTTTTTTTTTTGTGTGTGCTCTTGCCAGTAAATTAACCCTTTAACCGCCAACACCGTAATATTACGGGGTTTAAAGGTAGTACATTCAACTAATTGTAAATAACTTTATGGTTTTTACCAAAACAGAAGAAATCGAATGTCGATTTTCTAGGATGAAATACCGATTCACTGAATCAATTCAGTGCTACATATCGATTTAAAAAATCAATTTTTTTTGGCTGGAGAAATCGATTAATCGATCTCAAATCGCCATCTCTAGGATGGGCATTAAGTTGATAGGGATCGACGGATAGACCACCAAGGCATTTGGGAGTAAATATCTGAAGATTAGCCGTTAGTAAGAATATGCTGAGATATTCAAGATTGGCGGACAGTATATGCAGACTAAGTCTTCTACTGACTATAACTACGAGAACTATAAACGAATATGATTTATTTTTAATGTATTTTGAAATGGTTGATAATAAATGCATTATTTGATATTATTATATTTGTGGCTATTATTCTGTTTGTACCATGTGTTTTGCTTTAAACGTGGTTTTAAAAGAGTGAATTTGTTTTTACTGTAGTAATGTAGGTATATGTATATAAGTACATATTCTGCATTAAACTATAATAAATATTGTAGACCTTTTTTTTTCGCTCACCACACCTACGCCACCGAGTGGACCGTAGCACCTTGGAAAAGATTAGAAGTAGCTCGTACCCTGGAAGAGTCTGTTCACCCCTTTTCTATGGCATATAGATAAACGAAAAATTAATTTTTGTGCTAAGAACTGCCACAAGGGGGATGAAGTTTAAGTATTGCAGCATTTTAATATAAAAAGTCAAGGAATTTTTTTTTAAATGAAGCAAGTCTTTTAGTACTTTTTAACAACATTAGTTGCGATGAGAAGACACATATTAAAGAGTTACAAGAGAAAAACATCAAGTACATTTAAAAGTTTATTTAGTACTAATTTTAAAAAAAACTACTGTTGAAATTAAAGAGCACGATAAAGCCGAAGACAGAGAAAAACTTAAACCGGATGGGTTCGATGGTGCTGGGAAAGAAAGCTGAGTTATGAAATGTTGCAATGTTACACTGTAGTACTCAATACTCACAATTCACCATCTGATTATTTCTATTGCAGAAAAATAATTATTTTTAGTCTATAAAATCAACTAACCAAAAATTAAACCCTTTTCCATTTTTTTTCAAAAATTCAACTCCTTTGAGGCAATATTAAAAATTTAAAAATATTTTTAATTATTTTTCTCCATAGAACCTCCTCTACCATAGAACATTTTCTGCGCATATAGGTAGGTTCCGATAGACAACATTTTTTTCCCCCTCCACCTAACCATGATCCGCCCTATTATACGCGTATGATTCAGGTAATTTTTTTCCAGTTAACTTTTGAGATATATGCGGTATACATTTGGACGCCTCTAGTTCGGTTTATTATTATTATTATTTTGCATAAGCAGAGTCTTGTTAGACTTAAATACGGCATACATAAAAAACATCTTGACTAAAAAACATCTCCAGGAGGAGAAAAATTGAATTCTGTGTACGCGGTCTTATATATCATCTGAGCTAAAAAAATTTTAAGTCTCTAACAGGGCCGCTACTAGCATGTGTTCAACGCACGCGGGCAACCAAATCAAGGGGCGGGCAGCCGCAGGCCGCATATAATTCTATCAAGCAAGCAAAATTTGTTGCGATTTTCTCAAAAAAAATATATTTTTTTTTTAAAAAAAAAAAAAAAAAAAATAACAAAAAAAAAAACAGCAAGTTGAATAAATATGTGTATGTGTGCTGAATTTTTAATAGTTATTGGAAAATCACAATATAAGTTCCGATTCTCCGATATCATAGCATAATTTTTTTAAAAAAATAGAACGTAAGTTCACAGTGCGTTGGTCCATTTTCCGTTAATGTCTACTCTTTACACACATCCTTCATTTGATAGCAAAATTCGTGGAAGAGCCGGCAATAGAAAAGGTATCTTGTTTATCAGCGGCACTAGTGGCACATTGTGGATTCATGCTTAACAAAGGCGTCTCAAAAAATGATTTTTGCAAAAATTGCTTTGCGAAAATTTCCAATATGGCTACTATTATCTAAGACAGGGGTGTCCAACCCGCGGCCCGCGGGCAGCATTTGGCCCGCCTTTGAATAATTTTGCGGCCCGCGAGATTCTTTACAACTCTACAAAATTTGACTATTTTGTACAATACTTTCGTTTAAATTTTTTTTTTTTTTTTGTAAAAAATAAATCTTATAACTGTTATTATTTTATCACGTTGCTTCTGTTATTGCAAATCTCTTTTTTATTCTAAACTGAAATTTATTGAACATAAATCATGCTCAAACTCAACGCACGAAAATCACGCAACATCAATTACGATACGCAAATACACATGCATTGAGATCGACTTGCAAAAACTGAGTGAAAGAGTTGAGAAACATATCTCATTAATTAAATATATTAAACATTATTTGATCATTGCCTTATTATTAATATATTATCTGTGTTTGAGTACATGAAAAACAATGAAAACAATAATATATCAGTCTGTTTTAAATTTTCACTTCAACAAATGTTTATAATGGATCCAAATATAATATAAAGATATATATATATATATATATATATATTATATGCGGCCCGCGGGATTGTAAAGTTCTTCCGAAGTGGCCCGCTAGGTCATTTGGGTTGGCCACCCCTGACCAAAGGTATAGGAGTATTTAAATTCAAAATGCTTTTGAGGAAATTAAATGTTTTCAATTTAATAATAGCCTTACAATTTAGAAAAACAGAATAGAGAAAAGAAATGATTGTTGTGTGTCTATTTGCATTTTTGATAACGTTTAACTTTTTACTCTTATTCAGGTAAGTGAATTTATAACGTCAACGTTTATTAGTCAAAACAGGAAAAATTCTCTAGTTGAGAGTCTAGAGGGGCGACACATTAGGTGTTTAAGGCGGGCGGCCGATACCCTAGGATCGGTCCTGGTGTCCAATGATCAAATAACAACCATACTCTTTAAGGCGATCTGGTACCATCTTTAAATTTTTTTTTATTTTTAATATTTGATATTTGGTTTTAATTGTATTTTATAAAGGTTAATATTTAATAATAATTCCATACAAAAAAAATTTAATTTGTTGCAAAATGTTTGTAAAATTTAAAGTTTTTAAATTTTTTTAAACATTTTTTAAACCCCTAAGGCTTTTTTAAATATGTTTCTTTTCTTTCAAAATTTTTTTTCCAAGTACCTTATAATATACTACATAAAACTGTGCATGGGAATATTTCTGCTACTGCTCTTTAATTTTTTATTAATTTTTTTATAGTTAAACTTACAAAAATTCTCGAAAAAACATTAATTTTGATTTTGAAATTTTTTAGAAAAAGTACTAAACATGTTAGAGCTAATTCAATGCACAGTTTTACAAAACATACATTTCAGAACATGTATAAAAAGTTTCAAACCCTTACTTCAATTATCAAAAAAGCCTTAGGGTTTTGAATAACAGTGAATGTACAAAAATTCAACATGGAGAAAAATGAGTTTAAAGTTTTCATTTCTTAAATAGCATGATAAAAAATTCCTCCAATAATCTGAAACTTTTATGTAATGTTAATTAGTTTGTTTCAAACTGCTTACCACAAATTTTTTTAAAAATTTACAAGAATAAAAGAATATACTTGTATAATGAATATATAAACAAAAAGGTAAATATTTCATAAAACATTATCTTAACAATTTTTAAAAAAATTACACACACATTTTAGAGTTTATTTCATGCGCAGTTCTATACTACTATAATAAACAACATGTACACAAATATTCATACTCTTTTTTTCCATAATTTTAAGAGCCTGAATATATTCACAAAATCCATAGGCTCTTCCAAAATTTACTCGCAAAGAAGCATTTTTGCAAGTATTACATAAAAAGATTTGTTAATGCATTTTTATCAATAATGACGTATGTTGGAGATCTGGATATACCAGTATATTTTTCATCCAAACGAGAAAAAGTATTGCATTCTTCTTCAAGTTTTGCACACCTCAAGTTAGTGTTTTGAGAAACTTCTGAACTTGTCTTAGCATCTGAAAACCACCTCTTCAAAGCTTTCGTTGTGGCAGATTAAGTACGTTTTTTAGGCCTAGGCATGTTAACTTTTTGGAGAAATAACCAAATTCCTTGTCGTAAAGCAACTTTTCTTACTCTTCAGAACACAGAGTACAAAAATATAGTTAAATTTGTAGGAACAGAACTTCAAAGAAAACGCAGTAGAATAACTCTCATATAATCAAAACAAAACAATTATTTCATTTCAGCTTAAACACTCATCAGCGTGGAGTAAAAAAAAAATTAGTTCCTTATTTATCAAGCTCTTTTCTAGCAGATGATCTGAAAAGTGGGCGTGGCACCTTTGTTTAGTCTACTGACATGCAGCAAAAATGGATAAATAACTGAATAAAAAATATAGATACAACTCTGAAATTTTGCATACACATTAAGAAGGATTAAAAGCATCATATAAGCCAATAAAAAAAAAATCGATAGTTTGATAATTTTTAGGGTACCATATCGCCTTAACAACAAGAGCCAAACAGATTTTTTAAAGAATTTAAATAAACTCTATTACAACTTATCATTTTGAAAAGTATGAGAAAGATAAGCATCTACTTGAGCGAAGCGGAAAGACGTCTAAATATAAGTGGGAAGGGAGTACGGTTCACACTTCGTGTTTCTTAATCTATGCGCATAAATTCCTAGAAACGAACGTAGATTCGTTGAAAGAAAATTGAATAAAATCATTCTAAATAATGTGATAAAAATAAGAACTAATCTCAGACTTGATAAGACTAAGACTTTGATCCCTTATCCAATGTCTAGGTCAATTACCTTAGAGAACTTGAAAATGTTTTGACAGGAAATATAAGATAAAGATTGTAAACGGCTCTCTTTGAGATATATTGTCCGATCACGTGAAAATAAAATTAGATATTCTCCGTTATAGATGGTTCCAAAAAGTAAATTTTTTATGTCAAGCAGTGCAAGTTACATAAGGAGTAACAAGTTCTGAAACTAATTCAGGACTGAGATTTTATAGTGAGTTTATATTTTAAACAAATAATATAAAAAATATAATTTAAGTCAATTCCTACTTAAGTCAACAAAGAAATATTTTATTTTAGTTACTTTTTATTCAATAGTTACAATTATAATATAAATATGTATATACATCGAACAGAATCACAATATGAAGTAACAAAATAGAAAGCGATTTTCCTTGCAATTTTCCATTTTCTTTTCTATATAGAGTGTTGTACTATTTTTTGTTTTTGTTTTTGTTTATCACCATTTATTCATAAATTAAATTCAATTATTCTAATAACACAATAAAAAAGAAATCACATTCACAGAAATTAGGCCATCCTAAGTGGGATTCGAACCCATGACCTTTGGATTAGAGGTACAATACGCAATCCATTGCGCTACAGGGACACAACGAGCGATTTTCCTTTCTATATATGCTGTTGGACTGTTATTTTTGTTTGTTACTATTTATTCATTTTTTAATTTAATTGATGAATTAATATTTGGAAAACTGTATCAACATCAAGTGTCATCCATTACAATTTTAAAAAAATGTATTTGAACTTGAATGGATGCATAGAAAGTATTTTATTAGCGAATGAAAATTTGAACAAGATATATAGATATATATATTCTTTATTCTTTCTATATTCTATCTAAAAACTTATGTCTAGTTTATCTTTCTAATTTCGATTTTTTTCAGTTTTGATTTTTGCTTATTGATCTGTCTTTAGAAGAGAATTTTGACTACATGTACATATATATATATAGGGAGAGTGTAAACTAATAGTAGGAATTGAAAAAAAAATATGCACATCAATAAAATTTTAGTAAGCAGTGGCTATTAACAATTATAAATCATAAATTATTGTAGGTTATATATTCTAAGAAATTCAAGTATTACTTCCACTTAATATATTCAAACAAAAGATTCAAACGTGCTTTATGAGTTCATCAGAAGTATTATTTAACAAAACATTGCGCAGTTTCACTGGAATTTTAAAATAAAAGACGTAAAAAGTAGGTTTAAAAACTTACTTAATTGAAGAGTTTGAACCGGTAAACAAGTTAAGAAATGTATTGCGTAAACAAACATTCGAGATCCCGTTTTCTGACAAGAACACAAATGCTACAACTTCACGACATATTTCTAACTCAACCAGTAGGATGACGACATCTAAAATGTATTCTTAATAGTTCAGTACTGCAATTTATTTCCCTACTCCAAAAATCAGCACCTGTTATATGACCTACTTTACAATTTTCAAAGCATGTTATAAAAAATGTTTGGGGGAAAAATTTGAGAATATAATTTTTAGAAAGTTCGGTATCACGGGGAAGAAATGAAGAGCTGACTAGTGATAAATTTTAACATAATCTACCAAATATTTTGCAGATTTAATTTTCAAGGTGACTTCTTAAATACTCTTTTTATTCCCTGGTTGATTTATAAATTATTTGAGTCATAATTCTCAAAAATTTTCCTTTAGAAATATATTTTATAATATCAATTCCTTCCTTTTATTATTTCCAATATCCTTTTACCTTTATTGATGTGCATATTTTTTTCAATTCCTACTATTAGTTCACACTCTCCCTATATATATATTCATATAGTCAAAATTCTCTACTAAAGAGTGATGAATAATCAATAGTCAAAACTGAAAAAAATCGAAAGGTATTATAATAAAAATTCACAGCCTTTATAAATCATATAACTCGAAGTTCATTCAATTTAATATTATTTACCATCATTTAATAGTTAAGTCTCAAACTGTGGGTCATATTTTACGTTAAATAAATTTTATTCTGTGTATATATGAGGAAATACGTGACTTATATATATTTTATAAGTCTACACCTGATTTTTTGACTTTTTATGACATTGTACATTTCTGAATTTTTTTTAAAACTGCCTTCTAATGAATCTTCTATTTAAAAAAAAAATAACAAATTGAGTCAATACAATATGCTGTTGTGTTGTTTTTGCCACCTGATTGACGGTGTCAGATTGAGGCCCACGAAATTCATCGTGGCAAGGGGCTAGCACCATGCAGGTGACAGTACGGTTTGGCTCGATCAATAAAACATGTAGCTTAAGTAATAATTTAATAAATAAATCTTAAGTAAAATAAATTAAAAAAATCTTTATTTAACCCTTTATCTTATAAGTACCCCACTCACTTTAAAATTACATAGAATAAATATTTTTACGAATACTCTGACGATGCTTAGCAGGAATATTCTTTTGTCCACTCTTCCAAGATATATGGCATCACGGGTTCTATGATGAGCATTTTTGCGGGGAAGGCCAGTAATTTTATAGTAGAAATTTGCGTTTTCAGCAGACGGCGTTTTCAGCGGAATGCGAAGATTGTCATTTTTGTTCCGAAAAAATAGTTAATGTCAAAATATAAGTGTTTTATTTTTTTTTTTATGTTTATGAAGATCTTAGAAAATGATTTGACTACTTATTTTAAGTGAACAGTGTATATAATTAATTTTACAGTTGAATATCCTTAATTAATTAACGGATTAAATTTCCCTAAGTCGAGTATTTTGTTTATGTATATCCTTTAATTTTCAATGTAGTGATTAAAAAAAAATATATATATTGCATGAAAAAAAAAACTGTAGTAAATCATAATGCGACAGATAAAGAGTCAATGTCTACATTTAAAACAAAACATATATGAAAAAACTAGAAACTCAATGATGAATAACTACTCATTAAATATGTTGTAACAATAAAAAAAAAGTTACCTTTAATGTCTGTCGAAGAGTTAGATTTGGCATAAAGATGTCCTGTTGCAAGACGTAGCAAATACGACGTCGTAATTCTTTATTTAACAATTCTCCATTTAAGGTGATGACACCACTATCTACTTTTGCCCTACCACTAAGAGCATTAAGTAATGTGGTCTTGCCAGAACCTGAAAAGTTGCAAACAATAGTCTTTTAAAATTTAATGATTTTTACAAACACAAAAATAGAATGAATCACACCAATGATATATAGCTATAATTTTCATAGCATATAATTTATTTAAAAAAGTTTATTGGGGATACAAAGAAAAGTTTTATTAAGGTATTTTTATGTTAAGTACATTATTAAAAGAGACATTGGTAATTAAGTTTTAAATTTTTTTAATGAGTTAATTAAATTGATTTATGGAAATATATCGATCATTGGAATGACACACCCAAAAATAAGGGTGCAGCAGTTTTATTACTTCCTACAACTAGCAATAGTATTTTCTTTTCTGTTTAACTCGATTTAATCATTATGTTATGGAATAATATTAAGTAGATAATCGTTTGGAATTTGGGTTTTACACACCCAAGTCAGTCACCGCATCTGATTTTAATTTTTTTTAAAAAAATCTGTTCTTTGCAGTTAACTGACTTGTTTTACAATTAAATTCCTCGTCATTTCTATTTAAATTTGCATAACATTGTTTCGCCCTTTTTTAAAAAAATGTCAAGCTTTTCAAAACAATAAATTCTATGATAGCCTATTTGGTATAATTAAGGTTTCGTAAACAAAAGATTGGAAATTTGGGAATCAATTCCGTCAAAGTTCATATATAATTGAGCTACTGCATGTCCGTTTTAAAAGACCACACATTGTGGCATTAATTTTTTTTGAACTACCAAGTTATTTTCTACACTTAGTTTAAGGCATGTGATAGTTTGCCTTTGAAATTGTGATAGTTTGCCTTTCATTGAATATTCAATGAATTAACAGTATTTTTCTGACGAAATGTTCTTGAAAGATGTGTTTAAATGGTTCTTCCTTACCGCTGGGTCCCATGACAGCGAGCATTTCTCCGGGTTTTGCCATTCCGAAGACGTCATGAAGAATAGTCTTTTGTTTGCAGGACATCTTGATGCCCCTGAAGACCAGCTCCAGCGGTCGCAAGCCATTTTCGGGAACGCCCTGGCTGAGAGATGTTCCACCAAACCTGTAGATAAAACACAGAAATGGATTTTATAATTATTTTTATTTTTCTAAGAAATCCTCTTCTGCATTCATGACACCTGTCAAACAAACAGCGGATCTTTACACAAAATTTCCTTTAAAAAACTCTGACAATGAGCATGTTTATGTGGACAACAACATTTGATTATAGAGCACCATGTTGTATTTTTCATCATATAACTTAAATATTACTATTGTTAATTATAATAATAGCTAATTTATTACTTGGGAAATACCCAATGTCTAACTTACGTAAAAAAGTAATATTATTCCCACATGTGACGTTATTTTATTAAGTTCTCAAATTAACAATTATTATGATTATTTCCTTATAGATTCATCTCAACAAATGCATAAAGGTGATTCTCAACTTTTAACAATTTCAAAATTTGGCGGCACACTAACAATAAAATAAATTTCAAAGAATTTTACTTATCTGTAATACACTTCCATATATCCACGAAAGAATAAGTTAAATATACCACGAATACTCTTAGTTTATAAAATAGTCGAATGATTCAGTTTCGGGTATTATTTTTTTTTCCCTCGGAGTATAATTAATAATTTTAAAAAAATTTGGCGGCACACTTCAAGAATTTGGCGACATACAAAAGTGCAACGGCACTGTGGTTGAGAATCACTGGCAAAAAGACAAAACAAGCCATATTCCTCATTATTATTTTATTAAATTATTATTATTGCTTTGAGGCAATAGTATTTCTTCACAAAGAATGTGTATGAATGAAATATAATCAATACTCAAGTATTTGGCTCTATTATGTGAAAGACATTCTTACTTCATTAAAACATCTGAGTCATATATTATTATTCTACAAATGATTAAAGTTATAAATGTTTACAGTGGCGATTTTCCAGTAATATTTATTCGAAAAAAGAGCATTAGACCCAAACAAACAACTAATATCTCAATATCTAATCACCATTATCCATTTTACCCGCAAGTCTTGCTAAAATAAAAATCCACATTGTTATATAAGATTATTATTTTGTCATAGATGTAAAACTATGGAGGTTATTTTCAAAAACATCTCTTGCAAAAAAAAGCATAAAAACCAAACACCGTTAAATCACTGTCAGTTACTAATACTCCCCATTACTTTAGTAGGAGCGTTTACTATTCTTTTCATCTGATGAGAGCTATATTACCATTTTGAATATTTGCATTTTATATAGTTTTCCTGTCAGGTTTTTTAATCATAACTATAATCCTACCTAAATCAAGTGCCCGCGCGTAACCCGTAAAATCATCATTATTCAATCTTACCCGGAAGACTCTTTACGATAGTGCACCACTGGTCCTTCAGGCATGTTCCCTCGCTCTAACCCTTTAGTCACTGGATAAAGTATAAAAAAGTAGCGAGGGCTTCCTCAGCTGACCAATGCTCTCATTGCGAGAGTTTCCCTTCGCAAGTAGAAGGGGGGCTGGGCGGGTGCAACTTTGGGGCTCGGCCGATTGGAGGGTGAAGTGAATTTTTTCGTAATTTTAAATGAGGTTTGCATCATGGAAAAAGAGGGGGGAGAGGAAATAAAAATGGACAAATGCCCTGCCATGACTGTAGTGTACCGTTAAGGGAGTATCTACTCAATAAAGAAGAGACTGTTGAGCGAATTTTGCTTCATCAAGGAATGGTATATTGTTATTTCTCTTTTTTGTGTTTCAACATATTTTAACAAGCAACTTTAACAAGTATTCCTTAAAATCGTTTACGTTTTTATAACATAATACATAAAGAACAGAAGAATACCCCAAAAATGTATTTGCCGTAAAATCCAGAATACTTTTAGCACAAAAAATAAGATCGAAATTTACGGGTGCGCGTTATACGCCGGGTATAAAAATAAGAGTTTTAAAAATAAAAAAAGAGGAGCATAGAAAAAAACTTATTCTTCTACATCTATTTAAATACTGTTTATTTAAAAGAAATGAGAGACATTCGTTATGAACTTAAAGGATTGTGGTTCTAGCAGTATGCTAATTTTTTCTAAAACTTGGAATAATACATCGAACAAATTACTTCAAAACATAAGAACATTGCGCACGTACATTTTAGGTTCTTTCTTAAAATAGGGGGTGCCCGTTATACGGCGAATATACCTAAAAATTTAAGATTGCAGCTTGAAAGTGTAGGTGCGCATTATATGCCGGATTTTACGGTAAGTTATAGAAAATAGTTTTTCTGGTAACCGATGATATAAAATCATAAGAAAAGAAATGTGTGCAATTTTAGAATATATTTCGAATTCTGCACATTCTTTAGGGGTAAAATATAAGTTCATTCATGCCATAAAGCAACTACGAAATCATGAAAATTTAAGAGGATTTTAATTCGAATTTCATATTTGGTGGGAGAGAACAGTTACTAGTAGTAATTACAAAATTGAGAGTTTCTGATTTAAATTGCAGAATCCAAAGCAGCGAGCACTAGCTTTTAGCAATGTTACAAGTTCCACAAAGTGAACAAATAATAGCAAGATATAATTAAATATTAACTATTTAATATAAAACTAAACATAAAATTCTTTAGTAAAAAAGAATTAAAGTACACCTTAAAATGACTGAGTATATCTTGAAAATTTAAAATTTCTTATGCCAAATTAACTGAATGTATTAGGTAGGATGTATCATAGACTTTTTACATATATTTAATACGTAATTATTAATATTTCCAAATAATGATTTTTTTAAATTACGTAAAATGATTTTCATAATGGTTGAGACATATGGCACTGATTGTAAACGTATAGCATGCAATAATAAAATTGCCTCACATGTAAATGATTTTCATAGCATATATGGAGTGAAAATAATAAAAATTTGATTCTTGATATCAGAAAAGGTAATAACTTTAATAGTCTTCAAAACAACATCTCATGAATTAACAAAAAATATACGAAATTCTGAAACTTTACCTTTCTAAGATATGAGAAATTGTATCTGGATGTTTCATGTTTAAATTTTGTAAAGCATTTAACACCTATTATACGTTACTTCAAACTTGATCATATCACTGTGAAGGTAAAATATGACTGCTTTTCAATGAAAATTCTTATTGGATACAATTCATTTTAAATATTTACGTTTATTCAATACGCTTACGTATGAAACCTCAAAGAATTTAAACTTTTTTGTATCATAATTGGTCATTTTGAAATTTCTCAAAATTTTGAGTTTTAGGGATCATATTCCCTACTTACATAGAAGAAATTGTGAGACATTGATATTTTTACAATACTTCATCAATTTTTAAGAAAGTGTTCATTCTTTCATATTTATTTCAAGTAAATCAATTGAAGGTCAAGAGTAATTAAATTTAAAGGAAAAAAACAAAGGAATTTTTTAAAGAAAGAAAAATCCAAAAAAATATACCTAATTATATAATCTTTTGAATTTCTACATATATTAGTTCTATAAGAAAGGAAAGATATTTCACTTCGCATAGTAAAATTCACGATGGAAAAAAGATATGCAATTCCACCATACCATAAGGAATAATAATCATCTCGTTATCTTTTATACGCGCGACTTTTTCGCAGAATATAATTTATAAAAATACGTGATTTTCACTACTTAAATAATTTTATTCTCTTCATGAGACTCAACGAAAATGATATAATATTTGCGTGATGATGATATTGTACGTGATTTTGTACAGAAATAGTACGTGAATTGTGATATGAACCTAAAAATAAAAAATATCCTTATTTAAGGAAAGATGATTTCTCAAACACGTTATCTTTTCTTATGTATTTTATTTCATAAACCGTTTAACGAATACGATACGAGAAATGATATCTAAAATATTTGTTGGCAGCATGCAACGACAGTTAACCGAACTACTGAGTGGATTATCTGACTTTCGTAAAGATACATAATTTACTTGAATTCATAGTGTATTGCAGTAAAAAAAGATAGAATTTTATGTTATTTTTTTATAATTTTTTTACTATAAAATATTAAATTTTTAATACTTTAAGATCTTGATTTGATTTTTGGATCAAAGTACATTGGAAGATATTTCATTAAAAAGTCCAAAGAGCCTCTTAAAAAGAAATACAGCAGATTATATCTAGATTAAAATACATTCACGTGTAACTGTTTTCTATTATTATTCATAAAGCACTCTTTATGAGGTATCTCAAATACGTGAATGTAATGGTGATAATACAGGATTATATATACTAATTACCCCTATCTTCAAATGTGTAGATTATTTTTTTTAAATTTAATACCTATATAAAATGCATTCGAAAGATGAAAAAAATAAGGAAGCTTTCTATATCGTAGCATTCATCTTTTAATTTTAGAAAATACCTTTAAGAATTTTTTTTAGATTCATTTGAAATCTGCAGTTGGATTATATTCAAGTTGATATAAAAATACTTTCGCAGTAAAACGGAAAGAGTAAAAATAGACAGTATACTGTTTTTTTATTTATTTGAAGGAATTCTTTTGCCTCAAACATATGAAATACCATATATATATATATATATATATATATATATATATATATATATATAT
>BMAV01016263.1:636693-670007 GCA_019973955.1 Trichonephila inaurata madagascariensis | reverse complement strand
TATATATATATATATATATATATATATATATATATATATATATATTCTACTATAGAAAAGTGCATCAACAATACCAGACACATAAGGATATAAGAATTTAGATATATATATATATATATGTATGTGTGATAGAGAGAGAACTAAAACAATAAGGTTAATATTATATTCAAGAGGCATACTTAGAGTTTTTTTTTATTGTTATTTTTTCAGTTTAGACATAAATTTAAACAAATAAGTGAATTGGAATAACTTAATAATATTAATCTCCCTTACAATACATGAGAAAGAAATGAAAGCATTAAGACTGAAATAATGCAAAACCCATAATAATGAACACTTTATACTTTTGACACATTTCATTTGAAAAATAAATGAAGGAAAACAACGGAAGGATTTAAAATTTCCCTTAACAAGATCAATACAATTAATAAAATAAAATTTTTAGAAAAAATGGTTAAAATTGATACGAAACTCTTAACTATTTTGATATTTGCAATATTATTATCACGTATTGTGCGATGATGAAATTTATTTTACGGTTTAAGGTGACTGACTACGATGGCATTAGTGATTTCGAAAAAGCCTATAACTGAATAATTTATTGATATTTAGTGTCAGTTGAATTAAAATATATAAACATAATTCTTTTAAGAATACTATTATAAAAAAGCTTATTTATAAATACAGTTTTTCCGCTAAAACTGAAGAAAAAATTACATATTTTATAACATCTTTTATGAAAAATCCTTCTATAATAATAATATTTTACCCATATATAGTTAAGACGTCTATACAAGGGCTGAACCAGGAATTTTGAAAAATTCACATTATTTTCAGAGTTACGATCAATTTAAATAATAACGGGTGTTTTTTGTTAAAATTTTTCTACTTTGATATAATACAGTATAAATAAATAAATATATATATATAAATTCCCTCTTCTAAATTAAATATTTCAAAGACCAAATCCGGTATATAAGTTCTAGCTATATGAAGACAAAATATTATTATTATTGAAGCCTTTTTCATAAAAGGAGAATGTTTTGAAAATGTGTTACTTTTTCTTCATCTTTATGCCAGAAAATTGTATTTATAAATAATTTTTTTATAATAATATCCTTAAAATAATTTTATATGTATATTCTAATTCAACTGACACTAATTATTAAAAAAATACATACACATTTATACGGTATTTATAAATCACAATTCCAACGTAGTCAAGCCCTTCTAAAATGCATTCTTAAATCTCAAACACATTGTACTAATTTTATCATAGAACATCTCTAGAATTCTACAATTCTTTTCTTACACTTAAATAGTTCAGTTTATTAAAAGAATATTTAGAAGAAAAATTAAAATCATTATTATATTATATTTTAAATATGTTTGTTCAAAAAAAGAAGTAAATAAATAATGCTACTTTCACTATACGGCGAATTTTTGGAAACATCAAAATTTCTAAACAATTCTTTTAATTTTAATGCATTAGCAAAAATAAGTATGAAGGTTCATTACGAGTGATAATCATCAAGAATCACCAAACAATATCGATAAAAAAAAAGAATTCAACTACTTCTAACATTTTTTTTACAGTTACGTTTATTCTAAGAAACAAGACCCTAAATTATTTTAGGGTATATTTTTAAAAAATAGAACAAGATATCCTAAATACAGGTCACTCTGGGAAAGGTTAATTTTTCTTGCAATTTCCGAATTTAGAGCATTTGCCTTGAGCTGTAAGATAGCGAAAGTGTTACTGTCTAGATCATTTAATTCTGATTTTTACAGGAAAGAGTTAAGTGTTCTATTTTTAATTAAACTTCGAATGATTCTATAGGGTTATTTTCTGTAAATAGTTATCGTGAATTTTTGCTTTTCATTTTTAAGGTTCTATAAATAGATTTATGTTTTTTTTCGATAATAATATATAGAAATATATTCGATAAAAAAAAAAAATTTCGGTGTGAAAAATTATACATCTTAGATTTCTTAATCTTAGATTGTATTGATTTTTTTTTTTTTTTTTTACAAAATCTGTTTTGTATAACCTTAAAAAAAATCTCAATCTCCCGGAACAAGAGGGATTCACAGCAAATATGTCTGCAACATTGTTTATAACTGTGCCACGTAAAAACATTTCAATACAAGCTTTATTGTTCTAATTTTTATAATTATCTGTTTTACGTAATCATTATCAATAAATGACACCTATTTTTGCATGAAAATGTGATTCAGATGTGTAGATCAATTATTTCTTTAGATTAAAACTACGTTCCTTTATATTTCTGTTGAATTTTAACCCTCTTAAGTTGAAATGTTGTTGATTTGACATACCTGTTTTGCATAAATATCTAATTCCTATTCATGCAAGATTCAGGAATGAATTATGTGCTTTAATTAATATACTAATATATAATTACTATACTAATTCTGAGATATGTTAGAATGAATTAAAGTATAAATATTCCAAAAAATGGCAGCTCCAAATAGTAAAAATAAAGTCTGAGCTCCAAAATATGATTGTAATAAAACTATAAGGGAATAGTCAATAAAAGAAACAAATTTAGAAAAGAAATGAGCTGAAACAATCTAATTTTATAATAATTAAAAAAAATAAAAAATTGTGTATAGAGTAATCTAAAATAAAGCCCACTGTGTGAAATTTATGTCTTGTACAATCTTATTGACATTTTTTAAAAGAATTTATCTTCTCGAGATAACTGACGCATTCTAGTATTTTATACTATTTTCCAAAGCAACCTATGAATTCCTTTATATTTTTAGAAAAGTTAATAGTTATATATAGGATTGTTTATGTTTTACATTCAATAAGCTTCGAAATATAAATTGAAATCAAGTAGTTATCGTATTAACAAGTAAATTCACCGCTATGCCAAGTTTCGCCACGTCGTTAAAATTACAGACAAAACTTCGAGAAAAGCAGCTGTTAAATTGAAATATATGGTAAAGATAACGATACGGTACGTTTAAGTAGCTCCGTCCCTAATTCGTTATGTAGTCATTCTATATACACAAAAAATTATTCCTTATTAACAGCACAATTATCAAAACTTTTCAAATCACAAAATCATGTAAATGGTAGATTAAGTCAAAAGTAAAAGAATACGTACATATTGCATGACTCTTCTTTCACCTCTACCCTCAAAAATATACAAAGAATCGCATTTTTAAAACCCATTGTTTAAAAGAATTATTTTACTAAAATTCTGAGAGTAAAATTCCTTGATTCATAAAGTTTTATAATTAAGATAAAACATAAGAATGCTTGCACAATTTATTTTAAATTTAAAAAGAAAATAAATTTCTTGATTTATTACTATATACTATTATTTTTTTTCTTAATTCAATTCAATTAACAATTACTTCCACTCTAGTTTGAAAATAAGTTTTGTCAAACTATTTAAAACCCTTTAAGATTCCGTGTAATTTTATCTTTTCTTCAATCATCATATCTTTTCGATATTTTATATATTTTTTTCATTGACGAAAATCAAATACCGAAATCTTCAACACACTGTTCAAATATATCAAATATTTTTTCATCATCACCATTTGATAAGAGGTTTTCGAACTCCAAATCAATCATCACCAAATTGAACGTCAACTTAAACGTCATTTAAGTTTTTTTCTCCCTCATGCGCGGGGGGGGGGGCCAAGGGACAAACTGAAACTTTCCTTAAAGTTAACTTACTAAGCTAATTAGCGAAAGACAAAGTAACAAATCATCAAATTCTTACTTGCTTAATTATGATTTTCGCTCTTAAAAATTAATACATTTCTCGCAATAAATATTGTATCCAATACTATAAAGATATTATAATATAAATGACAGATAACTTCCGAATTTTCGCTAAAATAAAGATCGATGTAACCGGTGTTGGATGTTTCTTTGCCGTTGAATCTTAAAGATAATTCGAAGCACAGTTATAATTAACCTAAAATTTGGCGTATAACGTGTATTTTTACTTTCAAGCAGCAACTTTTAAATTTTTGGTATTATCTCCGAATAACGGGTACCCCTTTTTTTGACACGCTTTTATAAGTTTCACTTGTATGTAATTGAATCTTTGGACTCGATTTTTACCCATTTTAAAAGATCAGATTAATTCGAAATTTTGCACACTTGACAATGACCGATGACAAAACAATAATTTCAAAATTTTGTTCCATTGTCCTGATCAAGATCGTCAAAAATCACGATTTTAAGCCTTTCGAGATTTGGCGACTAATTGCATATACCATTTCCAAATTTGACGACTAATTCCCTACTCCCTTTCCAAATTTCGCGACTAATTCCAGATATGGCGACTGAAAGACCCTACCCCTTAAAAAAGTGCAATCCAAAAAATGAAAACACTTGTTACTAATACAAATAAAACAAAAAAAAGTGTTCTTTATGTGAGAAAGGAAAAAAAAAAAAGACTCAACTTTTAGAAGTGGTGATACGAATTTACATTATACCGATGCGTTTAAAAGGTGATAAATTTATGTTCTAACTGCTAAATTTTTATTTTTATTTTGATAAAGCAATACGTTTAGAAGTGATGATACGAATTAACATTATTGCAAAACATTTAAAAGGGGATAATACGATTGACATTTAGTATTTCTTCTTACACACTTTTATCAGTCAGACCTGTATCTATAGAGACGGAATCTTTGAAATACAACGATATGGAACTCTTCCGAGGCCCCGTAAACGGAGAGAATAAGTATCCTTCAGACCCATTCATTGATGCCATTAAAAAGCAAGACTAATTCCAGCACAGACACGTAATTCCAGCTCCAAATATCAAACTCAAGGATAAAGTCTCTCTCTCAACAGAGAATAAATGATAGTTTTAAAAACCAAAAATACACGCTTTTATTGCAGATCGAACTAAAAAATGAAAAATAAATTATAGTTTAAAAAAAAAAACTAAAAAACACGTTTTTATAGAAAATCGAACTAAAAAGTAAAAAAATAATTCTTATAATATACGAATAAAATGATTAACGAGAAAATTAATGTCATTGAGGTGCTTTGTACTACATTTTTATACTAACTCAGCATTTCGGAATAGAACTAGTAAGAAATTATAACAATTAATATAGAGCACCCCACACTTTTATCCCAATCACATTAATTTTCACGTTAATCATTTTATTCTTATATTAAGAATTATTTTTTTACTTTTTAGTTCGATTCTCTATAAAAGCGTGTTTTTCAGTTTTTTTAAAAACTATAATTTATTACAAAGAAACCTGAAATGAACGTGCGCAATGTTTTTATGTTTTGAAGTCGTTTATTCAAGGTATTATTCCAATCTTTATAAAAAATGGTATATACTTTTAGAACTACAACCCTTTAAGTTCATAAGGAATATCATTTCTTTTAAATAAGCAATATTTCGATCTATGTAGAAGTTTAATTTTTTTCTATGCTCGTCTTTTATATATATATATATATATATATATATATTTAAATCTACCATCTTTATTCTCAGCGTTAACGTGCTCCTGTAAATTTTGATTTAATTTTTTGTGTTCAAAGTGCGCGTTACACGCCGGATCTTTCGGTAAGTCTTTGGTGATTTAAGGCATTTGAATATGTTCCATGTTTAAAACGAAGAAAAAATTACAAATTCTCAAAACATTCTCCTTTTAAGAAAATTGCTTCTATAATAATAATACTTTGCCAGTACATAGCTAAGAGTTCTCTACAGAACCCGAACTAGGATTTTTGAAAAAAAAATCACAGCATTTTCATAGTTACTATCTATTGAAATATAATAACCGGTGTCTTTTGTTAAAATTTCTCTGCTCTGGTATATTAAAAAATATGAATAAATCCACGTGTAAAATATATATTTCAAAAATCTTAGTTCAAGCTATGTGTAGATGTTTTAGCTTTATACAGGTAAAATATTTTTATAGAAGCATTTTTCACAAAAGGAGAATGATTTGCAAATATAACATTATTTCTTCATTTTTTGGCAAAAAAAATTGCTTTTATATAATTTTTCTTGTAATAATATTCTTCAAACAATTTTATATATATATTCTAATACAACTGATACCAAATATTAAAAAAAAATCATAAAAATGCTTTTTGAAAATCATGATTTCGTACGTAGTCAATTATCTTAAATAATTCTTAGTGAAAGTTTGTAAACAGTGGCACAATAAAATTTATAATTGAAGATAAATAAATTAGTGCTTCAATCATTATGACGATTATTCAACATTTTTCTTAGCTCTTTCAAACTGTTCCTTTTAAGAATTGTCTGGAGTCGAGTTGATATTTCTAATTTATAATTCTGCAACATTTAAGTTAGAGAAACCGAAACTATTTGCATCTTTTGGGATTTTTTTCAATTCCTACAATTAGCTTGCTCTCTCTATATATATTTATTTATTTATGTATTTATCTTGTTCAAATTTTCAATCCTTAATAAAATACTTTCTATTCCTCCAATCAAGTTTGAATAAATTTTTTTAAATTTGCAGTGGAGGACACTTGATGTTAATACAATTTTTTCAAATATTAATTCATGAATTAAATTTAATTAAATTAATTATCTGTTTCGACGCCAACTTAGATTAGTATCTATTGTTGTAACGATGTAACTGTTAAAACAAAGACAAAAGTTGGCATCGAAAACATGCTTTTCAGCCAAACCGGGTGTGCATTGTTACAACAATGCAATCAAATCGTGCTCTTTTTTCAATTCCTACTATTAGTTCTCTCTCTCTCTCTATATATATATATATATCTTATTCCAATTTTCACTCGTTAATAAAATACTTTCTATTCCTCCATTCAAAGAGGAATTGCCTTAAAAAATTTTTATGTTACTTGTTTTCAATTTTTTCCAAGTTTAATCAAATTAAACTGTAATGATGAAGCTTCGACTTACGTACGCTGGTACGTGTGAGAAATCTAATGCATCAACAAAATCATGTTCTTGGAGAGTAACCCTTCGGAAACCGGAAGTACGTGTTGATAGTTTGCTTTATTTCTTTAGCATTGTTGTCATCAAACAAAGCGAAATGATGTGGGGAGGGTGCAGAAGGACCCCTAGGTACGGGAAGAGGGTGAGGGACGCGTGATTCATACAGATTGACCGTTGCTTCGTATTGTAGATACTATTCGAAGAACAGCCGTTTCTACCTTTAACTGGGTCAGGGAGAGTTTCCATATTGTACTCTAAAAACTGTCAGATGTGAAGGTGAATTAGGAACTTTTCCAAGCTTCTGTGATTTAAATATATATCTAAGAACAATAAAGAAAGAATTTGTAATTCTATTTGTCATGTCGTAAAGGATAAATTATCCTGAAGGATATATTTTCGGAGAAATGTTCATTTGAAAATTAAAAAAAACTTTTGGGTAATGGGCTTTGTATGAAAACATGTATATCAGTTTAGCGGGTATCTGATACGGGAAATATTTATATTTTTTTTCTTCCCTTTCTTTGAGGATTTTTTTTCAATTTCTTATATTATAAAATATTTTCGTTATTAAGTACTTAAATATTTTTAAAAATTTGGAAGAAATTGTACAACATAATTCATTGTTGCCTTTTGTCAACATACAAACTCACCGATTTCTGTACATATACTTCAGTGAATAAGGTTTGTATGTTTGCATCATAAATTACTATGTATCACTTTTCACATAAGACTAGAGGCCGCCGAGATGGCTTATTTACAATATTTACTAGATGAAAAAACAGTTGAGTTGCATGCTACCTTTGTGTAGACGGTAAATATAATATTATATGTTGGACTAAACTCTCGTTACAATCATTACAAATACAATCACATATTTTTCATTGAATTCAAAACTGATATTAAACTCATACTTGTCGTTCTGCTAGTAAATTAGGTTCTTGAAAAAGTTTTTAAAAATTAAAAAAAAAAATTATTATACGAGTACTTTTAAATCAAGTAGATTTTAATTACCTATGCGTAAAAGCAAAAGTTGACAACAGCGAAATGCATGAACTGACTGGTTAGAAACACGTGATAGATTTTTATCCTGTGACTATGACGTCACGTGAGTTAAGCCCAGTGGTTTGTAATTTGATCGATTGCCTGATACGTCATCATAAAGACTGACCTTCTTAAATTATCTGTAGTGAACGTGACATATTCAAACTTTTATATTTTATATTGTATTCATGTATAATGGCAATTTTGTAAATTTTTTTTGAGAAATGATGGGAAATTCTCCTCCAGTGAGGATGGGTAGATTTTGCTTTTTTGTTATGACTCGGAATATTGCTCCGATTTTTGAAATATGATTTTCGTTACATTTAATTTTTCTGCTTCAACTAAAAGTAAAGTTTACCTTTAAAATAAGAGACATTATTTTGATGGCCTCAATTTCACTTTTAAACATGACCTGCAACAACGGAAAAATACATATACAAAGATTTTATTTGTATTCTTGGATTAAATATGTTACAATAGCAAATCGGTGTTTTTCTTACCATTTTTTAATAACTAATTAACATTTTATTGTTTATTTTAGACACTATTTTGCACTATAAATATTTATGTTTAAATATATTTCCGAATAACAGTCAATCAGAAAAAAGCACGTCTTAGGTACTCAATTTGTCTTCATATTCCCCCCCCCCCGCACACACACACTAGTGTATTGATTTGTCCCAAAGGGCGGTTAAAACATTTTCTTTTAGAATTTCAAGATCCATCTATACAGAAAAGCTGTTCTCTGGAATATAGATGAAGGAAAAAATAAAATAAAAAAGTAATTTTTATCTTAAGTACTGCCACAAGGGAAATGAAGTGTAGGTATTTGAGCTTTTTTTTTATGGTAAAAAGTCAAAACAACTTTCACTGAAGAACACAGGTATTTTAATGCTTTTTAACATTTATTGCGATGAGAGGGTACCTACTATATAGTTACAAGAAAAAAATTGTTCGTTCAGGTATTTTTAATTACTTACTTCTTTAGATTTTTTTTTTTAACCTACTATCGAAATTGCTAAGGCTGTTTTCGGATAATGTTAAAGAATAGGACCCAAATTCGGAATATTTTGTTCTGATATAAAAGTATTCACAAACATTAATATTATATATTTTAGCTTCACTATCCTGTAGAGAATCACTTATCGTACTATTCATTTTTATCCGAGTTGACACATTTTTTCTTCTATAAAAAGTGTGTTTCGCATCTTTTCTCCTATACCATAATGCTAAATGAGCTATCCCTTTACACGTTAAAAGGAAAAACAAATTATTTATGAAGTATTTTGAAATTTAAAAAATACTATATATTATAAGCAAATGCATGAGTTACAATGTAACAATTTTTTATAAAAATTGAGGCATTATTTTCTGTCTGAAAATGTCCTCCGCTTTAAGTTTACGCTCTTGTGCATATAGTGACAACAGCCTTAAGGAGAAGACGGGAAGAAACTTGGATCGGACTGAATCGAAGATAGCGGGAAGATACAGAGTTGGGGTTATGGAATACATATTGTATTACTACTACTCATTTGTCAATAATCATCTTTTTGGTTATCTGTAATGTAGAAAAATTATTTTATTTTGATCATCTTGCCAAGATTAAGTCTTTTTTTTTTGGAAGTTCAACCCCTTTGTGGCAATATTCAAAATTTTGAAATTAATTTTTTTAAAGTTTTTTTTCCCCTACTATCCATACCACCAAACGTCTTTTCTACAGAGTTAGTTTCCGATTAATAATAATTTTATTTGTCGCCGTATAACCACCCCCTATTGTACAGTCTAAAATCAATGTGCATTCCAAAAATAATCACAAAAATATGTTTGAATGAGTTTCCGATTAATAATAATTTTATTTCTCGCCGTATGACCACCCCCTATTGTACAGTCTAAAATCAATGTGCATTCAATAAATAATCACAAAAATAGGTATGAATGAGTTTCCGATTAATAATAATTTTATTTGTCGCCGTATGACCACCCCCTAATGTACAGTCTAAAATCAATGTGCATTCCAAAAAAAATCACAAAAATAGGTTTGAATGGTATAAGAAAATGTACCGGTTGATTCATAAAAACTGTGACCAATTTCAGAGGATCATTAATTTTTATTGAATGAAGTTATTTACAAGGAATTTTCAATGGGGTCTCCTCTAACACAATACACTTTTCGTAAGCGTTTTGGCTAAGCTAAAAGAATTTTTTCGATATTTTTGGGGGAATTTTCCAACTTCTTAAATTGCTTTTTGAAGCCCTTGAAATGCTCTTACTTAACGTCTATTTAATTGTTTTCTTAAGTATCCCCATAAAAAAATAATCGCAAGGAACACTGACAGGGCATAATTATAGACATTTATCCGGAGGCAAAATATTTATTTTTCAACCTTCCACCATTTTATAGTTAGTTTTACAGTATGACTTAGTACAGTATCTTGGCAAAGTTTCCTTGAGGGTAAAGACGTTTACTTTTTTTGATCAAGTGTTTCAAAACTTTATTCTGATGGTATTTAGCATCAATTATAAAGTTTGGTTTTACAAGAAATGGTTTTGTTAAACCTTGAGAGGGCATTTCTGTCCCATACCATAACACTTGACGGCCAACTTGCATTTTTCAAAACAGCTGCGTCTTCGCGACGTTTATTGCTTGAAATATATTGAATCTTTGTTTTGCCAGTTGTGAATGACAGATGAAACAGTGCTTCATCAGAAGTTATCCATGCTTTGTATCTACCTTTGCGTAACATTAAATACAGAGGCCAAGAACGTTTTCTTCGTTTTTCTACGGTCTTACCAGACATTTGACGACATACTGGAAAATTTACTTTTTTTACAACCAATTTTCTTTATTTCACGATACATTGTCGATTGCTATATCTAAAGATTCTTTGCCATAGGTTTTTGAGACAAAGAGCGGTAACTGTTTTCAACTTCTTTTTTTTTTCTCTTTCATTAAGGCCTTCCTTTCGTTCATATTTTTTCTTGGAGCTTTTGATTGCGAGCCAAATTTTATTTATTTTTGAAGTTTAGATAGTAATACGATAGAAAAATGTCTCTTTTGATTTTTAAATGCTTTGCTATTTACAGAATTTAAACAACCATCCTTCAAAATCTGTAAAATTTCATTCTGAGTTTGAGGATCTAATTTCAGAACTGCAATTTACTCCCACTAAAAAAAATGGTTAGATTGGTAATTTATATGTTTCATTTTTCAAATAAAACAAATAGTAAAACGGTAGAAATTCATCATAAATAGTTATATGCTTTTAAAAAAGTGGTCACACTTATTTTGAATCAACCGGTATATTAATAAAAGAAAGAGTTATTGATTTGTTTTCGGCTGTTTTGGCAAAACTAAGCAACCCCAAAGTATGAAACTTGGCACGTAGAAACTACAGATCACTATGCATTTAACCTTAAAGAGGTTTTTTTTTCGAAATTCTCTTTAGACTTTTTTAAAATTCAATTTTTAAGCTATATTCCACCTAACTAGAGATATGACGTTAAAGCTGTCACTCCACGTCTAATTCTGCAAAGATTAACGTTTTGAGCAGTTTTTCGGAAAATTGTTGCATATATTATTATAAAAGTATTTATTTATGGTTGTATTTATTTGTTTCTTTAATATTTTTTGCAGTGGAATTACAATTGTTTTTCGAATAGATCATCGTAAAAAGTGTTCTTTCAGAATTTCTTTTTTTGTTTTGGCAACACGGAATTGTTTACATTGTATTCCGACATCGGACCAGTTTTCTTAATTTAACGTATTTTATCCTTTTCCGTAATTTCAAACAAATTGATGTAACTTTGTTTAATTCATTAATGCTACTATTATAAGTTTTGGCTACAATGCAGTAAGCGCCCGATCGCCAGTCGGGTTTTCCCCCGCCAAGGTTTTTTATTAAATAGTTACAATTAATATAAATATATGTATACATATGACAGAATCACAACATTAAGTGGCAATTAATTTTCATTAATTATCATTAAAGTATCGTATTGTCACCCCAAACAATCGTGTATGGAAAATTTCAGCTCAAATGAGGGCTTTAAAATGTGAGAAAAAAAACTTTTAAAGTTTTGATAGAAGTCGCCTAAATGGTCACAAAGTCACCAAAAAGGATGCCAACGGGGTTGTATCTGTAATTCTTTGAATAATTAGTTTTAATCAATTAATTTTTATTAATTATAATTAAATCACCGTATTGTCATCCAAAATAATCGTGTATATAAAATTTCAGCCTAATTGAGCGCTTTAAAATGTCTTTCATCAACAATTGAAAATTTAAACAAGATATATATACATAGGGAGCTTGTGAACTAATAGAAGGAATTAAAAAAGAGAAAGTGAGAGACAAATTACAAACACGTTTTAATTAAAATCAACAAATTTCGAACCAGTTTCTTTCTTCCTTTGTTTGTTTTCCCCACATAAAAATCATAACTTTCTCTCGAAAATCGAAAGTCTACTAGCGAAACAACAACAACGGCGTCTCGATTCCAAATCCATTAAATGTGGTTTTGTTCTATTTCTTGGGACTATTTCTCCCATCGCATTGTTTGGAGGAAAAGTGAGGAAAAAGGGAAAGTCGAAGGATTTACGGCTGAAAGGAGAGTGAATAGGTGACGGATAAAGAACTAGGTCGAGGGTAACTGACCTCTGTCCAGTTTTTCAAACAATCGACATACATCGTGTAAAGGCAGTTTTAGTGCTCAGTTGGCATTACTAAGTAAGGATAGTGTTCCAGGAAAAAGCTACATTCAGTTGATATAATAGAACAATCACGTAATCCCAGCTTTTCTTTTATTGTGGTTTAATTTTGATTGATCGTCTCGATCACACAGATATCAAATAAATGTCTTTGTTGAGTAATAAGGATATGCTTGCCTATTCACTTTTATTTTAATTTTTAGTTTTTGAAAATTTGGCTATGTGTAGGTGGAAGTAAAACAATTAGGGAAGTTATATCGAGGGCAAAACCGGTGAAAATGCTGAATTTGATGTAATAGTGTTTATTTTCTACGTCGAGGGAAAATGCAATTTCAAAATAACCACAGTAATATCTCAACTTACGCGAATTTGGAGTTACGTCATTTTCAAATCTCGTCGATTCGTCTACCCCCCCCCCCCCCATCACTGAAACTTAGCCACAGCTGATAAAATTGATAATTTGATTGAAGAAGCTGTCGATCTTATCAAATACAGGGACGTCTTAAGACTCTTTAACGCCCTGGGCCCAGAGAAGAATTTTTAGACCCTGAGCCCCTATACAAAAGTAGGCCCTACCTGAGATCTTTAAAAGTAGAGAGTATATAGTATGCATTGTCAAATACTCGTTCAAACAGTAATTTGAAACAAATTAATGTGCACGGCTCAATCGATGGCCGCATTTCGACTAAATGAGTTTAATTATTGCTTAAGGTGTTAGGCCTAGGCTTAGACATGGACAACGGAAATCACATAATAATACAGTCTTACCACTTTTGCCGGTTGTCACACAGTTTGAAATTCCCTGGTTTTTGAAGAGTATGTACGGGAATAATATTTAACCTTTAAAATCTTCCGGATTATGATTTTATTAAGACAGAGTCGAGAATGAAACGAGGTCGCAAATAGAGTGAGGCGCTGGGCCCGGACACAGTTGGCCCATGCTATAAGACGTCCCTGACGAGGTAAATGAATTCAAAAGGGGATAGTGATGACGTTCAAGAGCTGTTGGATTCCAACAGTCAGGAGCTGACAATGGATGAGCTCATAGAAATGCATGAGCAAGCGCATGACATTGAAAAGCTTAAGGCTGTAGACCCAGTTCAATAAGACGATCGAATGACGTTTGGTAATTGGACAGAAAGCTTCGGTTTAATTGAAAAAAGGATTACAAATCTTAGAAAGTATAGACTCAAACGAAGAGCGTATTTTTTCGACTAAACAAGGAATAAAAAAATATTTTATACGCTACGGAAAATTTTGCTGGAGGGAAAAAAAATCTTTGAGCTGGCAGACTACTTGCTCGATTTTATGAAATCCTCTTTATCAAAATAACTTCACCTTACAATTTTGTATTTGTGTTATCTAAAATTTTAATATTTTTTTTCCGATTTATTATTTTCTTTCTCCTCCGGCCCCAATTAAAAATAATTTATGTGTATTAATATGCGAAATTATACCCTGACTTATGCGGTTATCTCTCGGTCCCACCTTCCGCATAAGTTCGGGCTATTACTGTATATTAAATAATGATGAGACTGGATTGCCCAAAACGTTTCGCCTTTATTAAAATGTTACCTGTACGCAGTGGCATACACAAGGGTGGATTTGGGGGGTTAAGACCCTTCCAATAGAACATGGGTTGGCAAACCGTGGCTGTTGAACCATATGCTGCCCTAAGCATAGATAGTTGCGACATTCTTTTCAAACTTCTAACTGTGAGATTATTAAAAAAATATATCTACTGAATAGAATTATATCTACTGAAAATTATTATTTTCTGTTCTTTTTTTCAATTCCTATACTATTAGTTCACAATCTCCCTACATATATCTTGTTCAAATTTTTAATCGTTAATAAAATACATTTTAAAGCTCTCAATTGAGCTGAAATTTTATATACACGGTTATTTTGGATGACAATACGGTAAATTAATTATAAATAATAAAAATTAATTTATTAAAACTAATTATTCAAAGAATTACAGATACAGCTACGTTGGCATCATTTTTGGCGACTTAGCGACCCTTTTGACGACTTCTATCAAAACTTTAAAAGGTTTTTTCCTCGCATTTTAAACCGTTCATTTGAGCTGAAATTTTCTATGCACGATTGTTTTGGGTGACAATACGATAATTAAATTATAATTAATTAAAATTGATTGACTGAAACAATTTATTTTAAGAATTACAGATACATCTACATTGGCTTCATTTTTAGCGACTTGGGTCAACACTTTAAAAGATTTTTTTTTCCCCTCACGTTTAAAAACATTCAGTTCAACTGAAATTTTCTATACACAATTGTTTTGGATGACAATGCGATACTTCAATGATAATTAATAAAAATTAATTGCCACTTAATATTGTGATTCTGTGTCATATGTATATATATATTCATATTAATTGCAATTATTTGATAAAAAGTAACTAAAATAAAATTTTCCTTTGTTGTGACCTAAGTAGGAAATTACTTAATTTTTTTTATATTACTTATTTTTCTTTATAATTGAAAGGATGTACTTTATTTGCGTCTACAGTTAAAAATTTTGTTGGCTTGAGATTTCTCTATTAAATTGTTTCCCATTGACAAAGTGTATTGACAGTCAGTGAGAACATTAAAGTTAGTTCTAAAGCAGTAAAAGACAAATTATTGGTAGATACACCACAAAGGACAGACTCTTCTAAGTGATTTCCAATACAGTTTGCTTATTTGCTTACATGAGTTAACGAGCACTACTGAATGTGAGCGAGAGATACACATCAACTCCTAACACAGAAGTGATAAAAACACATTTCGTAATTTGTGACTTGGTTAAGGGTTAATAAAAAGAGTTGAAATGACTTTTATCTGCAGGGACAATCAAAGGCAGGTTTATTTACTAGTGTAACCGTGAAAAATTTCAGGAATAAAGTTCTTTCGATATTATGCTGGTACGAACATTTTTTCATGACGCTTGAAAATTTAATTGTTAACATTATGATATTTTGACAATGTTTGTTCTAGCATTGATCCACAGAAGTATAAATACCTTCGACAGTTCTTAGTTTTGGAATGAATGGAAATGTTAGTTTGTGTAAAACTTTCTATAAAGATTACAACAAAATATTAGTTCAAGCGTAGCAGAGTCTAAATCAGTACTGCTACCCCTCCTGTGTAACCATTTGTGGCTTTTCGTAAAAATGGTTCTTTGTGTAAATGGCTCTTTGACACCTCATAGTTAACTTGTTTCACTCTCAACTTGGCTCTTATCTTCGAAAGTTTCGCCGACCACTGCCACAGTTCGAGAGATTCTTAATTTTCAGAATAAAGATTATTTCTCAGGGCTTTCAGTTACATTTTTCACAAAAACTAGGGGGGGACGGGTACCCCCCGTCTCCCTAATGGTGGGCCAACCATCATTGTATAAATTATACAACTGTTCATACTTATTGCCAAAATTGTAAAACCGTAATTTATATGTATTATGCAGTTCTCTTTATTTGTTCTTTTTTCGCAAAATTCGTTTTGGGCGCTCATCTTAAGTTAAATTCATCACTGAAACTGCATCGTTCAACACTTCAGTCATAAAATCCTCAGATTTTGGTAAATCTGCAGCTCTTACGGCTTCCTGGGAAAAATTGAATATTTAGTTTTGTTGATTGTTATTAAGTCTTCATATGAGATAACGCTTTTCTTTCCACGCAACCGTTCCAATCTAGACAATCGTTGTGGTATTTTTCCATCGTGTGGTTTATTGCCATATATACCGGGTGTTTCAAAAGTCACGCACATCCATATTGTAATCCTTGTAGCTTAAAAACCAAAAGGGATAGTTGAAATTTCTGTCACTAGATGGCAGCAGGGGCCCCATCATAAGAAGTTTTGAGTATATCGGGCATCAGTTTCAAAATACTTGTCAGTTGTAGTCAGTTCAGCACAAGGGGAAGTGCGTGATATTTTTCCAAGAGCAAAGAATAGCATTCGTGGAATTTTATTTCGTTACAAAATCTCATTGCCGTGTGGTAAATGCATTTCAGCAGAAACATCAAGGTGAAACAGCACCAAATGCATCACACTTTTAGTGCAACAGTTCTGTGACACAGGATCGGTTGCAGACAGAAAGCGATCGGGAAGAGCATCCGTAGTGAAAACAAAAGTGACAGATGTGGAGACCGCTTTACAAAGAAGTCCAATGAAAAGACCGTCCGTCTACATGAGCATCATTACGGAAATCATATCCTTGCTGAACAGTGATAAAAGGTACGCTTGGTTGCAGCAAGATGGCGCAACATGTCACACATCACGAGACAGTATGGAAGTTTTAACTGAATTTTTCGGTAATCGTGTCATTTCCAAGGGACTTTGGCCACCACGTTCAGCGGACGTCAATTCAGGATTTTTTTCCTTTGGGAATCCCCAAACGCTTGATAAACTTAAGAGTAACATCCTTCATGCAATATCGGACATTAATTCTCACACTCTTCATAAAGTGTCAATTAATCTGGTAAAAAGAGTTCGATTTTGTGTCCAGGAAAACGGACATCATTTTTAACATTATTGTGATTTTACCATGTCTGACACCTGACAATAAAAATAACCGCTCAACATTCGTTTTTGTCATTTATTCTGTTTGTTGACATACTGCATCTGTCTTTAAAACTCAACCACAAAGGTTGATGTGCGCGACTTTTGAAACACCCGATATATATATATTGAGAGGATATTTTTTTGAAATGTTATTAGTGTCTAACATAAATTTTCAGCATGATTATAAAATTCAGTGTCTTTAAAATTATTGCTCGGGAAAAAAATCGACGATCTATAATTTCATTTTCATCATTATAAACGTTTATAATCAGCAACATTTATTACAATACTAGAAAAATTTCCATACAGAATTTACATTCTTAAAGAAAACTGTTATCAAATAAACATCATTTTTACATAAGATACCGCATGCGTTCATATTGAAAAAGTCATTCGAAGCAATGAATGCCAATGCCATCACACAAAATATAAGTCTTTTGAAGAAAAATAAAGCACAAATAACCCAAGCTATTTTAAAAACAATTTATTTACAAACTTCCCGAGTCCCTCGTTAAGTTTCCGGAGTTGTTACATTGTCATTCCTTTTATGAGCCACCAAGGGATGTATTTAGTGTCTGTCATCCCACTAGGTCTTGTCAACGCGCGTAGAAGTAGGTCAACGGTGAAGAAAATACCAACTGAAAAACGACGCTTCAGTCATAATTTTTTTTACAAATCTTTTCACTTGAACTAAAGAAAACGAAGACGGAAGTGTTGCCAGAGAGAATACCACCGTCTTTTCAGGCACTTTTAACTAGCTGCAAGGAAAATACAGGTGGTTTGTGTCCCCCTACTTTTACAGTTTATTTGGGTTTTTGCGGTACTTCAGCCTTAAGAAAAGAAAAAAAAAATGATATCCGAGTCGTCTAGTGGGGGAAAAGAATGTTTAGAGTACGTATTTTTAAAATAGAGGTGCTTTTTTAGTATGTTTGAAGTTGATTCTTCATTAGAATAAAACAATATTTGCTCGTTTCTTGTTTAATCCACGTTTTTAAAGTATCCGATTACCCTAAAATAGCGAATTTCGCCACGACAAATTTTTTATGATTTTATTTTATAGGCTATCTTATTAACTTTATGGAAATACCACAGCGTTTCTCAAACTGTGGGGCGCGAGTATATTGAAAAGTTGAAAAAAAGAGATTATTTTTTAAAAAATTATGAATTTACTGAAAGTAAACAAATAAAATACATATTCTGACATAATAAAATACACATTTACTCTGATATAATACACTCATAATTGTATCAGTACTGCACAATGTATTATTTTATAATTCATTTAACAATACTAAGTTAAGAACAAGTCTAATAATTACCAGTGATCCCACGAGCTTGTCATATATAAAATTATGCGTACACAAAAATTAACACTTATCTTGATAATTTATACAGTTTATAATTAATCTCATAACTGCTGATTAAAAGTTACGTGATTCGTTTCCCAATGCCACTTTCTACGTTAGCGATGTATTGTGGAGGAGGGGAAGAGAGAAAAGGCATAAATAAGTGCAAATCCTCTGAAGTAAGGAAATCTTTCGCAAACACAGCCAAGGTCCTTTTATTGCATTCCAAATCTTTCAAAATAACTTTATGGATAGCAGGAACTTTATGGAAATATAAAAACAACTTTGGATAGGTCACATGGTCCTGCGTAAAGAACCCCAGGCACTCTAGAATATGTTCAGGAAAAGCAAGGCCATTGATACACTTGGTATAGACAGCATAGCTCTCAGCACCATCAATATATGTCAAAGTTCTAAAATGACCACTGAGAAAGCGAGTGAATGTGGTTTGGTCCTGTCTATTGCAACCATGTATCAAAGAACCACCTGGACGATTGCTCTAAAACCAGTAGTGCTGTGGTGGGTTTTGTTTTTGCATTTTACCATGGAAAAGAGCTCAAAATAGATAAGAGGTGCAGATGAGAAATCGAAGGATCACAAGCACCAGCTTTGGCCAAAGTGTCTGCAATCTCGTTGCGTTTAACGTCAACAAAAATTTTCTCATTGCATCGTTAAAAAAGAGCTGAGTTATTTTAACTTACTGTTAACAGAATGGTTTTTCTCAATTTATTTTCATCCTTGTTGAACTTTAAAGTAAATATCGCAAAAAGTAATAAATTTTCATTATTTTTCTTCAGTTGCCCTCACTTCAAAAAAAATTCGTACTCTAACTCTAGTTATAAAATAGTGTTTCATTCCTGTTTTGCATGGTATTTTAAAAGCAAATTGATGCCTAATATAATGTCTATCAAGGCCTTTTATGCAAAGCTGTGAATTTATTAATTTCTCAATCAACCAATCAAAGAAGAGAACTTGGATTCTTGTCTTAATAGGAACACAATCATTTCATTTTTCAGCATTTGCAATTATAGCATTTATACTCCAACTTTCACCAGACAATTTCAATATTTCTCAGATATATTAATGGTCTTATTCTCAATATGATTACCGTAAAATCCAGAATATAACGCCCACTTTAGACACAAAAAATATTATCGAAATTTACGGTTGCCCATTATATACGCCGGGTATAATAATGATAACTTCAAAAATAAAAAAAAGAGATGAACACAAAAAAATTAGGCTTCTACATGTATCGCAATGCTGTTCATTTAAAAGAAATTACATAATTTTAATGAACTTAAAGAGTTGTAATTCTAGAAGTATAAACTTTTTTTTTTTTCAAAATCCTAGGATAATACCTTGAATAAAGGACTACAAAACCTAACAGCATTGCATACTTATATTGCAAGTCCCTTCGCAAAAGGAGGTGCGCATTATACGGCGAATATACGTAAAAATTTAAAAATACAACTTGAAAGTATAGGTGCGAGTTATAAGCCAGATTTTACGGTAATTAAATAAGTTAAGAAAATTTTAATTGAATTTTTTTAATAATATAAACGATTAAATATCTTAATAAATTATTCGCAAAATTACTGATAAATAAAATACATAAAATTCCTGATAAAAACTAGGGGTAAGAATGTCTACCAAATATTCACTAACACTTCCCAAATAAATTAATATAGGCGAAATTTCTTCAATAATATAATATTAATAACAATAAATAAGAAATAAATAATATTTGAGAACTCTGTATGTCTTATGACTTTGAGAATGTCTTATCTTATCTTTTTTATCTCATAATATTATTCTGAATGAGCGGTACATAAAATTATAAAGGGAATTTTCCCTAGATTCTACAGTGGAGAAAGATATGAAAAAATAGCAGTACCTAATAGATTTCATATAAATTATTTCGGGCAAGTTTAAAAGTTAATTGTACTAAATTCAGTACAGGGATAGCAAAAGCAAGGTAAGCTATTGAAAAGTTTTGCTACCAATATTTTTTCAAAGATCTCTAAAATGCAAGTGAGTCATTCATTTAAAAAGTACAAATAGAGCAGCACTTCCTATTGACCTAGACAAAGGAAATTTCGTAGGTAGGAAGCTCTCTTATCTCAAAAAAACAACAAAAAATCATCCTTTCAAACCGGGCGTTCTCTCGGCAGACGGGGGAATCAGATTTTTTTTAAATAAACAAAATTCTTAAATGGAGCACTCTTCCATGTCTCTTGTAATGCCAAAATTTTTTCAAAGGAGATTTAAACGGTTCGCTTGAAATTTTCTGCAGATCTATGAAAGGAGAGTTCAAACGCTAAGACCGGTAAAAAATGCCAGAAATACAAAGCAAGTTAAATAAACGGATTATGTTCTTTGTTTATTGATGTCACTGAACAAAATCGGACATTCTGCGAAAACATATCATAAAAAGGATCCGAATGTTTTCTGACGAGAAAAGAAATTTAGATCAGATACTCAATAGAAATGCTCTGCATGTTTAAAAGATGTAAAATTAACGATGTAAAAAAGTTATCAAAAAAAGGAAAAAAGTGTAAGATTTCATTTCTTTTCCACGTGCTTTTTATTTTGACACCTAAGTGTATCGACAAAATGTATCGCAAAATTCGGTGTATAGCGAGCACCGACGTGTAACACGCACGTATTCCCTCAAGCTGTATTTATTAACTTTTAGGTATGTTCGCCGTATAACACGCACCCCTCCCCCCTTTTTTTTTCAAAGAAATCTAATATGTACATGTGTGTGAAGTCATTTATTTGAGATATTACCCAGCTTTTAAAAAAATAGTATACTTCCAGACTTAAATTAGTCTTAATTTTTTTTTGCGTTCATCACCTTTTTTATTTTTAAAGCTATCATTTTTATACCCAGCGTATAACACGCACCCGTAAATTTCAATCCAATTTTTTTTGTTAAAAGTGTACGCCCGATTTTACGGTATTTACGATTGAAACAGAATTTCAAATGCTCAGTCATAATCGTTCTAAATATTATTTATTCTGTATTTAAAGCGCTTCAAAATAGTAGTGAGTAAGTGAGTGAGTGAATATTAACATCGCACTGTTCAAAGTAGTAGAGTGAAGGCCAGTGAATAGTAGACCAGGGATGGCGAACCACTGGCATGCGTGCCATTGATGGCATATGACACAATACTTTGGGCACGCAACCGATCAAAACAGTTTGCATTTTAATTCAAAATAACTAAGCTCAGTATGAAGTATTACGAACAAACGCGAGTAATCGGTCGCAGTTTTCAGCGAGATTTTCTCAGTTCAAAGAATTATCGGAAACGTTCAAGTTTTTTTATGTACCCTGATGTAATTTCATTTAATAAACTGAACTTGTCCCAATTCAATTTGTTGGAAACTGAAAATTTTGAAATGCAACTGATTAAATTCCAGTCTAGTTTAATATGAATTCAAAAATTTGTTCGAAATATGAGAAAGTTGGAATTGATTGAAACAGAAAGATTAACAAGCAATATAAATAAAAATGCTAATAATGAAATTTCGGAAGCATGGAATTCGATTCCAGACACATTTAACTGTTTGTAGAAGCTGGGTCATCTATTTTAACCATATTTTCATCTACCCACGCCTGCGAGGCATTACTTTCAGATGAATAGCATTAAAAATTCGATTAGAAACTGTTTGATTGATAACTCCAATTCAGCATGCATTTTACTAAAAGCAACATCTTACAATCCTAATATAAGTTATTTTTCATCTAACCAGCAGCAACAGAAACCACACTAATATTACTTTAATTTGAATTACACGTATAACTAAAATATTTATTACTATAAGGTGTAAAATGTACTTTTTTGAAATAAATAGAGTTTTGCCTTATAGAGTTTTATTATTTTCCCAATAATCACAAGTCAAAATTATTTGACGGCACGTCTATACCTCATTAAACATTTCTTTCGAAAAAATGGCACGTTGATCCATAAAGGTTCGCCACCCCTGGGATAGACGAATAATCATGATCGCGAATTCGTGGATGGCGTTATTTCTAGCGAGAGAAGGAATATCAAATGCAATAAAAGATCTGTCGTATAGAAGGGATGATGCATGTTAAATCTGTCACGTTGATGTGGTCTTGTTAAAAGGGCGGAGTTCCAAGGTTCAAAACTACTAGTTCCGTCGCCCAGATCCTTCTGTTGCTTTGAAGTGGGACATGACCAAATAGACATAATAGATCAGTTATGCACCAGCTTTGAAACCACTTTTTTAAATCAATACAAGAGAGATTTTTAATGTTTAAAAGTTAAAATTTTTGTTATTTAAGGTATCCGACTACGTTCGGAACCGTGATTTTAAAAAAGCGCATAAATGGATAATTTTCATGATATTTAGTGTCACTTAGATTAAAATACATGTATAAAATTGTTTTCAGGACATTGTGACAAAAAAAATTTATTTAAATACAATATTTCGGCAAAAAATTAACTTAGAATAACCTTTTTTTAAAATGTTTTCCTTTTGTGAAAAATACTTCTATTATAATAATATTTTGCCTGTATATAGCTCAGACCTCTGTACAGAGGTTCAACTATGATTTTTGAAAAATTCACATTATTTTCAGAGTTACAACCCATTGAAATAATTATCGGCGTTTTTTTCTTAAAATTCCTCCCCTCTGTTGTCGTAAAACATGGATAAAACCACATCTAAGTTATATATTTCAAACATTCTAGTTGGGCCTCTGTATAGAGGTCCGAGCTATAAACAGGCAAAATATTATTATAATAGAAACATTTTTCACAAAAGGAGAATATTTTGAAAATGGGTCGTTCTATGTTCATTTTTTATCAAAATATTGTACTTAAATAATTTTTTTATTGTAATACTATTCTTAAAACAATTTTATATACATTTTCTAATCTAAGTGACACTAAATATCCTAAATATTATCCATTTATACACTTTTGCAAAATCACGGTTCCGAACGTAGTCAGATACCTTAACTAAATTTTTTTTAAAAAAAAGCGAGTCACACAAATTCATAAATACGGAGAACATCCATATTAATGACCAATGGGACAGGACATACATCACACTCTGGTTTATCATTTAAACCCAATAACATACAAATATCTTAAATTTTTCTGAAAATATTAAATCACCAACCTATCACAAAAGTTTCATTAGAAGTTCTCACGCCCAAAACTAACATTTTAGAAGAAAAATAACAGTTAAAGTTATGAAATTTTACAAACGAGAAGATTATAAAACGATAGAGATTTTTCAAAAATCAGAAGTAAACAGAATTTTCAAATAGTGTTGCATCACAAGAACTATTTCTTTATTTTCTCTTGTCCCATTTAAGGAAATTTAAAAGTAATTAGTATGCATTTGAAGAGCAATTTATTCCTCAACGTGTGAGAAAACAGTCATGCGTTTTAAATATGAAGAACGACTAAACCACAGAAAGTTATTTAAAAACAGGAAATGCATAATTTCTTCATGCCTCCATAAATTAGTTTCACTGATTCTTTTTCCATCCCATCTTTTTCAGCTGAAATAATCTTGTCAACTTTCATTGATGGAATTCGCCACTACAAGTAATACATTGATTCATCAAGATAACATTAAACTTTACAGATGAATTTTAAAATTTTAACTTATTACAGTAATTTTTTTTAACGCATACTTTTGTACGTATCAAATTCAATTTTACAAATTGATAGTATAAATTGAATCCATAATTTCCTGACTAAAAAGCTGACAGTAAAAGTGAAAACATGGATAATCATAAAAAAAAAAGATAGCAATGGGTGAAGATTACCACAGAAATTCTTTGGGAATGAAGAAAAATTTTGTGTGTATAGATTTGTTGTCATATAATTTTAAAAATTCTTAAATAATTACTTGAGGAATATAAAGTGATGACTGACTACTTTTGGAACCACGATTTTGAAAAAAGCGTACCTTAGATAGTTTTTTTAAAATATATTGTAACGAACTCTAGACCCCTTCTAAAACTCTAGATGGCAACGCGGACTGATCCGAAGCATTGCGCATGCGCGAGTGCCAAGCCAGCGTCAGTCGGTATTTACCTCTCGACGAGGGCGGTCGATTCTGTGGGCTCCGCCAGTGAGCGCAGTGTGGAAATTTGGAGTCGGTGATTTCCTCTCGACGAGAGAAGCCATGATTTTGTGTGCTCCATCCGTGAGCGTGTAGAGATTTGGAAAGTGTGTGATTTCCTCTCGACAAGAGAGATTGTATTTTTAGCTCCATCAGCGAGCGTAAGGAATTATCTCTCTACGAATGTCATAAATTCAGAATACTAATGATTTTTACTTAAAAATTGAAAATACTGTACAAATTGTTGTACTATCCTGTGTGCTTGAAAATAAAATTTCAAAATACCAACCAAGTGTCATTACTTATATGCTTATGACGTTACAATATATTTAGTGCCAGAATTGAATTAGAATGTAACATATGAAATTGCTTTAAGAATATTATTACAAAAAAAAATATTATTTAAATGCAGTTATTATTTTTTTTCACAAAAAAAAAATGGAGAATGAATGATATATTTCCAAAACATTCTCCTTTTATAAAAAAAGACAACATTCTGCCATTATATAGCTAGAATTTCTATACCGGAGTTAAATTAAGATTTTTGAAACATGTGTATTTCATAGGAAATTTATTCATATTTTTTGATATCAGAGAAATTTTAACAAAAAATTCCCGTTATTATTTCAATTGATGATAACTGATAATAACGTTAAAATTTTCAAAAATCTTAGTTCAGCAAGCGATATATAGGCAAAATATTATTATTGTAAAAGCATTTTTCATAAAAGGAGAATGTTTTTAATATATAGCATTATTTTTTCATTTTATGCCCAAAACGCATTTGAATAATTTTTTACAATAATATTCTTAAAGCAATTTTATATATGTATATCTTAATTCAACTGACTCTAAATATTAAAAAAAAATTATTTTTACACGCTTTTTCAAAATCACAATTCCGAACGTAGTCAGCCACCTTAAAATTGTTTGTCTAGTACATTTGTTTGTTTGTCACATAGTTTGTAGATGGTATCTCTTTTTAGTTCACACACCGTATAGGTGGATACCAATCGCCGCAGGTAATTTTGATGCCCTGTTCCCTCCACAGAGGAAAACACCCGAGCTCTGACGATTCGCAATCATACTTAGGAATTTAATTTTGCCCGGAGTACCCAAGCTAAGCAGGCACTCGAGGGATCTTTTACATGCCGCATAATCATGCGACATGGCCATTGTCGATTTTCTGATTCATGAAAATCCACCGACTTGGCCCGGGTTCAAACTCACAACCATAGACGTAGAAGGCCAGTGCCAAACGAATTATGCAACCCAGCCGGCATGAGGAAAATATAAAATATATATTATTTTCGTTTTCGGGGTTGCCAGATTATGACGTGGTGGGCGCCAAATGATAAGGGACAGACGGGGAAGGGGTTCTTTACTAAGTCCACTAGTTATTAAAACACGTTTATTAGACAAAACAAACACATTTACATACATAACTAGAGAACTAACAGTTGACATAGAATTGAAAGGGATCGGAGCGCATGCTCATACATCCTTACAGTTCCGAAACTTGGCCATCACTGAAGATTGTTCTGTTCGCTAGAGGGCGCGAAAGTCTCTTTACTGTTAATATGGAAGAGTCCAAATAACGGGGGGTTACAAATATTGTTTCTGTATCTTAAAAAAAAATTAAAATTGTGCTTTTATATTTAAATGAATAAATAAAATTAAAAGGCACAAATTACATTCAATAGAAAATTATCTCTCTCTATCTCTCTCTCACTTAATTCTCAGGTCAATTAAGTCAATATTAACAAGGCTCTTAAAGCCATTTCATTCCCGTCAAAAGGTCAAACGAAGTATATAAAAACCAGAACATAGCTTAAGATTTCAACACCCCGGATAACGATATTAAATTTAAATAATTTTGATCATTAAATAATATCGAACAAATCGAAAACAAAAGATAACCGACTGCACGAAGCATGTCCAAGAGTCTAAATCACTGCTCATTGTTCAGTGCGAACTGATCAGGCTGATTTGAAGCAAACACAATGTAGCTTTTTGAAAAGAAAACTAGAGAAACGAGTAGCAGTTGTCGAAATAAATAAATCACTAAACCAGACCTAATCTTGAGAATGTCGGTTAATAGTTAACTCCGGGTCGACTTTACAAAACCAGTGGAGCATAGCATAGCGGTTACCGGGTTGATTCATTCCTTTCTTAACTGTTTCTTATGTCATGCCCTAACGAACTTGGACGAGATAACTATACAACCGCAAAGGGTGCACGTGAGTGTTAGTTAGCATAGTAATAGTTTAATGCTTTTGTAGTCACCTATTCGACCACCATGCTACTGCACGCAAAAGAAGTTTTGAGTCATTGTGTCCTCCTCCTCACCCTCCCCTTTCGCAGAGTTTTTCTATTGTGTCTGTATGAGAAAAAAGGGGTTAGACCGTACAGAAATAAATTGAATTTTATTGTTAGTTTGAATAATTAACCAGCACGGTTGAATTTGCTTGCTTTTATAAAAACAATGGTGAGTTAGGAACGTGCGGGCCAGCTGACATGTTTCTGTATTTTTAAACGGGTTAAGAAATTCTTAGCTACACGTGGATCAGAAAAGAAATATGTTGACAGATTTTCTCCGTTTAGTTGTAACCAACTGATGTTATGCAAGAAGTCTGCCCCAAAATAGTATAATATTAGTCCATTATGGGAAAATCGAAACTTACTAACTTTATTTTGAGAAAGACATCGCATTGGATCTTAAAAGAAACAAAAGAGGACAGTAAAAACAAGTAATATAAAAAAAAATTAAAGTCAATTCCTACTTAGGTCAACAAAGAAAAAGTTTATTTTAGTTACCTTTAATCAATAATTACAATTAATATAAATATGTATATATATGTGTGACAGAATCACAATATTAAGTTGCAATTAATTTATATTAATTATCATTAAAGTATCGTATTGTCATTCAAAACAATCGTGTACATAAAATTTCAGCTTAAATGAGAGCTTTAAAATGTGGGGAAAAAACCTTTTAAAGTTTTGACACAAGTCGCCAAAAATGATGCCAACGTGGATGTATCGGTAATTCTTTGAATAATTAGTTTTAATCAATTAATTTTTATTAATTATAACTAAATTACCATATTATCGTGCAAAGTAATCGTGTATATAAAATTTCAGCTCAATCGAGCACTTTAAAATAGATTTTATTAACGATTGAAAATTTGTACAAGATATATATATATATATATATAGGGAGAGTAAGAGCTAATAGTCGGAATTGAATAAACCATAATAGTTAAATATAATGCATAAATAAGCAACAAAACTTTAATTTGTATGATATTCAGTTACTAATAAATCATTAAGCAAAACTTTTCTTTAAGTTCAAAGGAATGTCATCATTGATCAAGCTATGTGATTTAAACTAAATTAATATACTGAGTCATTGCAAACGATAGGAACATCATAAATGCTAAATAAATAGAAAAAAGGCAAATAATTTATAACATATTTGTTTCACGCACGAACGCAAAAGTTTTCCCTCGGGAGATTAGATAACCAATAATGTTCTTCAGATATTTCAGGAAATAGATTTGTACAAACTTTCTTGAAACTTTCTGGAAAAAAGCACATATATCCTTAACTAAAAATTGAATTAATATCAGAAAAAAGATTTTAAGAAACTAAATTTTGATAATTGAAAAGAAGAAATTCATGCTGAATTCTTTCTGTTGAGATCAGAATATGAGCATCTTTATAATTCTCGTTCATATTTGTTTTTCCTTCCCCCCCCCACCACCAAAAAAAATTGTAACAATCTCTAACAATATTTTACTTGTAATAAATACGCAAAAATAGTGCCATTTATGGCAAGTATGTGAGACTTTGTTCTTACAAAATATTGCTTTAATGTAACTTAACATTTATACAAGAAAAGTAATTTGAAGTATAAATATATACATATTTCTCTTAACTAAAATTAAGAATGTACGTAGCATTATAATTGAAATTATAATTTAATAACAACTATTCAATTCATTTCAATTAAAATTCTATTTGTTATTTATAAATATATTTCTCTTAGGTATAATATTGTTGAACGCAATACTTTTTTTCATATTTTTTTTTGTCACTTTCTATTGCTTTTACTTAACTGTTTGCTTTAAATTGTGTGTCAAACACGCACACACCCATAAAATCTTCAACCGTTTGAAAAACAAGTACGAACATGAAATTTTTTTGTAAGTATGAGAACAATTCTTTTAAGATAAATGAAACATTCTTCACAGCATGCAGAGTATATGTATAAAAAGCAAACATTTAGGTTTTGTGTGTTCGTTCATAATTGTGTTCCACAATCATAAAATTAAAAAAAAAAAAGTGTGAAAACCTTAAAATCGAAAACTAAAATAAAATTTTTCCATTCTTCTATTTCCGTTGAGAATTATTATTAGTTATATGCAATAAAAAATGGGCCTATTTTTTAAGAAAGTTTTGGGGGAAATAACTGTGATTACTTAATGGGTTAAACCGCTAAATCAAGATGAAAAACTTATAAAAAAATAACAATAAAAATATTTAAGAAAATTACTTTACTATATATGATATTTTACTTTATTTTACTTCGAGAAATACTTTAAAGTACGATTTAAAAATTGCTTAAGGAAGGAAGGAAATCTAGAATGAATAACACTAACCATAATTCTATCTCTTGCATCTTCATGATGTTGAACATGACATTCGAGATCACGAGTACCCAAACCAAACTCCCAGTTTAGAATGATCTACAAGAATGGAAGAGACCGTTTCATTTTTTCCCAATCATATAAAGAGCACCACCCCAAAACAGAAAACAAGGAGCTATTTTTTAAAATATTGACACAAAAAATTTAGATTTATTCCATAGTATGCCCCGGACTGCGAAGTAGACAAAGAACTTGTATGAACAGCTGAGATGAAAGTAAGTTTGACAAATAAACCTATAAATTAAAAGCTGTGGAGCAGAGACCATTTTGTTTTAATGCGAAATTCAGTAACGAGATTTTGTTTACGTTCGAAAGGCAATCGAAAGAACAAAATCTGGGAATAAGGCAGATTTTACGACACAATGCAAATACTAAAACGTTTTACTTTTTGGCGCAGCACCTCCAGACATGTCACGAATATTGTTAAAGAAAGTGTCAAAACAGGAAATCGAAGGAGACAGAGAGATTAATTAGAAGAATAAAAATTCATTCCTGGAAAATAAATTGGTCTAACTCGATTTCTGACTTTTTTGGCGAGAATTATGATAATGCGTTCCAATAAAATCTAAGAAAAAAAGGTAAAATGGGTGTCTGGTTTTTAAGATTTTATTTTCGCCAATATGTCTCGGGAGGTTGATGGCGCTTTCAATGTTCTGAAGATACTTAGAAATTTGACTAAAATTGGGACTGAATGTAAGCTAAATAAACAAGACAACTTTTTTTTTAGGTTTTAATGTGATTACATATATATTATATATATATATATATAAATTCTCTACTATAGATAGATGAATAATCAATAATAACTTAAACTGAAAAAAACCGAAATTATAAGATAAACCAGACATAAGATTTTAGATAGGATATATTAGAAATATAAAAATAATGGAGTTTAAAAATATATATAAATGGATGCTATAGTAATATAAACATCGTTGACTTAGGACAGCTGTTATATATAAAATAATTTATATAAAAGTGGAGTTGAACATGTTTTTTGGCTAGTCAACCTTCCCCCTTTCTGTTAATAATACTGAGCAAAAACCTATTGAAAATAATGGATAGAATATCTAAATCCATTACAAGAAAAAGGTAACTTACCTAAAAATTACATTCAAAAATGCATAGCCAGTGCTAAATTTGAGTAAAATAAACAAATTATTGCCAGATTCTGGACCCAAATACAAATGCAAAGCATGGGAACGGCTGAATGGTTGCACTTAGCAAAAGTATGAAAAAAAAAATGGAAGTAAAATAATTAAATAGTGTGTATAAATACTACCATAGTTTAAATAAATTCCTAAAACAGGAAAAATACGAAAGAGTTTCTGCTATGATTCATCATATATTTAATCCTTTGATTGATTTTGAAAAGTTGGATTTAGGTATGAATTTGACGTAATCTGATTATTCACACTAATTTCAGCTAATGTTTCCTAATTTTTAAACTGAATTTCAAGGAATTCTTTAAAAAAAGAGAACAAAGCGGAAATAACATTTCAGTAAGATTATCCGAAATAGAGTTCTTGGAATAAGTATAATATTAATCCTATGGAATTGCTAATTTCTCTTTACTCACAAATCTATACCATCGAATTGTTAAAATGCAATAAGTAGCATTCAAAGGAATGAAAAATAACATCAACCCGCTATATACACTAGTATTTAATTCTAAGATAATTCGCATACTTATTGGACCTTCTAATAAAGTATTCATCAAAGGATAAACGAATGCTTCCAAAACGTATGCAAGTTTTACGTATCGATTACGTAAGCGAATCTGTGAGCCTCATTTGTGCATTTAGAGGAAAATGCTTTGAAAGCACCAGTGCCCATATCATTGGCTCACATAACTTGGTGATTTTCGTGATGTTTTTTGAAGCATTCAATGAGACTCAAAGACAAAAAGTTAAAATAAGTCGCAAGCAACAAGTGGACAATGGAATGAAGAGGCAAATCATTGGGAGATTGAAAGCAGTACAGTCATAAATACAGTTTGTTAGAGATTTTAACGTAACGCTCAATGCTGCGTGGTACGTACGTAGACATTTAAATGAGATGCTCCGAGAAAAGGCCTTGTCAAGGTCGTCCTGACGAAAAAGTTCAATATTTGTCCGTTATGGAGAGGTGTAACACAGGATTGCAGCAGTTTTCTGCTACCTCATACACTTCATTCGGCCACAGGAACACACACCATCTGCAGTTCCCAGATGTCTACATAAAAAAGGTGAGCTTATATATTCCATTCACAGAAGATTCTGCTTAGCATGGTTCAGAGAACTATGATATTATGGGAAACATTCTATTAATTGTCGAATCCAGATTCAATCTAACCATGATTATCTACTTATTTATATTTGGAGGAAATCAGGGCAGCATGTAATACAGTAACTGGGAAAGAGATTAGTTTGGAAAGCATTTTTTTGCGGGAGGGCATATGCAAGTAGTGACGTCTTAAGACTTTTTGAGGCTCTAGGCGCCTATGTAAAAGTTGGCCCACTTGCGACCCTTTTTAGACAGCAATAGCAAACACTTATATAAACAATAACCCGTAACAAATCAATGTACGTGACTCATAAACCTAGGGACAAGTCGACTCGATCTACTCCTACATTTAGACTAAATGAGTAATGATGGCGCATTGTGGTAGGCATAGGCCTTGACACGAACGTAACATAATGATGCATACTCGCCGTTGTTACCAGTTGGCGTATAGTTCAAAATTCCCAGTTTGGGGAAGAATTGTCCTGGAACAACATTTGACGATTAAAATTATTCAGATCACGATTTTATAGTGGCCGAGTCGAGAGTGAAACGAGGCTCTGTGCCTGTCCCCAGTTGTTTTATATCTGTAAAAGTCCCTGCCTCCATGTATGTGACTTCAGTGAGCATGAAGTTTTGGAGCCTTATGTACCCTTTCAGGGGTTCAGCTGGTACTGACTTCATTTTTATGTAAGAAACGTTTATCCATTAAGCTTATCTGGCTTTGAAGTTCTGAAAAGATGAAACATTTGCCGGATGGGTTAGCTAGCCAAATCTCCTTACCTTAATCCTAAAGAACCTATTTGGGATGTTATGGAGGCAAATGCTGCTTGCCTTCCCCATCCCAGAGAAATCTGGACAAATTAGAACAGAGTTACTGAAAGAACAAGGCCAACTTCTATAAGGACTCCTAAACTGTCTTGTTTCCACTATGAATACAAGTTGTGGAAGTGGTGTATGCAACTATAAGAGAAGACAATATTTCCTATAAAACCATTTTGGTTACATCTTGTAATGTCTCTTTTATATTTTCCAGCTCTGATGAAATGTACATGTGATCATACATGTGTACTATAATTGCTGCCCAGTATTTTTTATCACATTTTATGTACATACATATCATTAAAATTTGCTCTATTCTTCTGGAGATAATCAGACCAAAATGGAAATTTTCTGGAGAACAGTAGTGTATTATAATGAAATGAATGAACATTTACCATATCTTTTTAATGCGTTTTCTTTCATAAGTATGACCACCCGGGGGGGGGGCCGATAAATTACGAAGGTTTCAATACTTATATGATCCTATGACAAGGAGAGAGGTATCATAACTGTGTGTGTGTGTTTTAGCTACATGATAAATCTGTTTTGATGTGCTTAGAATTCGTATTTAATGATATAATAAATTCAAATAGCATATTAATAGAAAAAAATGCTTAATTTTTTTTACAAAAGCTTTGCTTTAATTAATTAATTAAAAGATTCAAAAAGATTTTGTTTCAAAAGTAAGTTCCAATACCGTAAATGAACCCCCCAAACCATTGCATATGTCTTGCTATTCTAAAAACAAGCATGATTCACAAACACTCTCCATTGCTTAATACCT
>BMAV01016263.1:625896-635993 GCA_019973955.1 Trichonephila inaurata madagascariensis | reverse complement strand
CCCCGGTCCTAGTTCCCAAAACACTTGATTTTTTTCCCAATTGATTATAATCCTATGTATATAGTACGTAAAATTTAATTAAATATTTGTTATTAATAATTAATTTTATTATTAATGCTAATTATTTATTCAATAATTAATTATTTTTATTGTTTTTTGCTCCCTAAAATCGACAAAATTAAAAGAGTATGTTGGGCAGCCTATTGGAGCATGATACGAGAAGGGTGGACTTTCGACCCTAGACCCCCCTCCCCTAGAAAAATTCCTGTGTGCGTCACTGTTTGAAGTCATTTATTCCAGGTATTATCCCAGGCTCTTGAAAAAAATCGTATACTTCTAGAACTACAGCCCTTTAAGTTCATAAGAGGAATGTCACTTTTAAATAAACAGTATACTTCGTTATATTAGAACAACTTTTTCTAAGCTCATCAATTTCTTCATTTTTAAAGCTATTATTTTTAAGCCCAGCGTATAACGTGCACCCGTAAATTTTTATTTTTAGTATTTAAGCTGCGCGTTATACGCCGGATTTTACGGTAATTATAAAACCTGAACTCATCACGATTGCAGTTTGTGTTACATGCCGTTTATAGATGATGTGTAGAACATTAAATATAGCTGTTGAGTTTTCTTTAAATTTCAAAAATTTGGCGGGTCGTAGCTTTAGTTTAATTTCTTTGATAAGAAAATTGTTGCTTTTTTTTACAGAATGAAACACCACTTGATTATCACGAATATTTTTATTTTTTTATTTCTGAAAAAGATTCTGGATTCTTTCCGCAAGCCTTGTCAAAAAAATTGCCAGTCGTCTGACCTGTCTAAATTGGCTTTCTTTTTATTGCAGAATATTATTTTTTCTGTTCCTCTTTCTACCTCTGTCCATTATATTTTTATGCAAATTTCAGACTCTTTGTCTTATGCTGTTAAATTTAGGGCGACATATCTACGTCTGTGCGATAAAAAACGAATTTCTTGAAACTTGTAGACAGTATAGAGTTTTAGATAGGAATTTTTGCTCAGATATACTAAAAACACTGAACACAAGTCGTACCCAATTTCTAGAACTATCTGGAAGGTCAGATGACAATTGTCTAAATCTTCCAATCGACAATGTTATTTTTTTCTGAAAAGTTAAGAATTCTTATAAAGAACAAAGCCACACTTAAAAAATTCCAATATTTAAAAACTTATCCAGTTTTTTCCATTCCATATTTTTTATAAAAATTGTAGTTTCTCAATTCTCTACCTTACTCATAAATTAAACTTTTGTTTTCGAATTCTATGATTCACATTAAAGCATACCATACTGTGAATGTGTTGTTTTATGTTAGTTATGAATGTTTCTTCAATTCATTAATTTTAGGGGTTCATAATTTGGGAGTCGCTTGTTACAGGACAAATATATGCAAAATTTCAAAACTTATGGAAAATTTATACATCGTCTTATCTGAGAATTAGAAGAATGGGGTGCCAACTCAGGTGTCATCCTCGCTTCTTGACCTTTGTTCAAAATTACTAAGTCCATCACCAATAGGCCTCGTATTGCTTTAGAGCAGAGGTTCCCAAACAATTGCGATGTTTTTAAGTTTTGAGTAGACCCCTACTTAACTAATATTGAATTTTTGTAAATTTATCAACTTAAATGTCTTTTTGACAGCTTATACAGAGCTACTTACTTTAAAAGATTTAAATTTCTAATTGTAGTGAAGCATAGTGTTTAAAACTTAAGACACAGATGTTAATTAATTCAATTAAAATTCAATTAATACATAAAATAACTGAGCAACAAACGAGTGTTTTTAATGGGATAGATGAATCTGGTGCTTCATCCATTATGGTGCTCCCAAAATTCCAAACATCTGTATCTAAACTTTACTTTAAGATCTTCGCTAGTGCCTATTATCATTTCCTCTTGTGATCTGACATTTATAATTTTTTTCAATGTGACCAAAAGAATTCATTGCCTTTTGTGGCTTTACCATAGTCAAAACTTTCTCAAACCTAGTTTCAAAACCTGAATAAAGGACATTTAAATGTTGAACGTAGATTAAAATGTCAATTTCCTGGCAGATTGTCTGTGACAAATTACTGGGAAAATTCAGGATATATAATATTATACTCCTTAGCTTAATTCTGGCAAGAAACGCTGAAATGATGGTTCTTGTTACTGAAAATCAACCTCATAATGTTTAGTAAATGAATCTGTTTATTAGGTAAATCTGGTTTCCATTTGATTAATTTTCTTTTAAAATTAAGTCGCGATCTGGTTTAATGAGAGCAACTGTCGTAGACCCCCATTTACACCTCATGGACCCCCAAATTATTTTTTCGCTGACATGGACCCTTTGCAGGTCATCATAGACCCCTGGGGGTCGATATAGACCAATTTGAGAACCACGGCTTTCGAGTGAGTCATTAATAAACGCCCGCTCACTCGCTCGAGAACCCATCGAAGCAGAAATATCCTATCCTATGCATATTTTAAAATTGTTTTCAATTTTATTTGAAACTGTTTGCACGAAATGTAAATGCCTTATTTATTGCCGTTAGCTGTCGTCGTGATTTATTTCACATGCCATCATCCAGCCATAAAAAAAAGCAAATCTTTTCTGTCCACTTAATGTACATTCGACATACTTGCCCTTAATTTACTGACTAACAAACAATTCATTACAAAGCAATTGTTATGATCCGATTATGTTCGAGAAACAAGTAAAGCCAATTTATATTTTAACTTTTCTTCCTTTTTTTTCAATGACGCACAACTAATATTCCCCTTCCTGCCCGCAAATCGAGATACTACTTGGGCGGAAATGGTGCTATCCCATTCCATAAGGTATGCTCTAGCGACTCCAGACTTACGTAATGAATTTCAAATGAAGTCTAATTCTTAACTGGCAAGACCCGGTTTATTGAGGTCGGTCTTTTCTTTTACGCCAAATGTTTTCCTTTCACTTATCTCAATTGTTTTCTTGCCTGGGGGTGAACATTGCAGAGGACCTAATTATGACTACATAAAAGTTCAAAGAAAGGAATTCTCGGTTTGACATGATAACAACGGTGACTTTCTACTTGTTTCTTTTGTTTCATGAAGAAAATCGCTTGCCAGGCTGCCCACACTGAATTAAAGCGATTGTGGTATCAGTCAAGTATATTTATCAAGATGACTGCATGCTGACAGATGAGCGGTATTTTTTTTGTCCTGTTTATTAAGTGTCATTGATCTTTCTCGGAGAGTGCTTTCCTCAGAAGCTGATAATATTTTTTATTCTGGTGAAGAATTTTCGAAGAATTTTTTTTTTTTTTCCGCAAGCGAGATGCATTACGAAAGTAAATTATTTTTCTCTGTGCCTCTTTTAATTCAAATTCTAAAGAAAGATTTGAAGAGATTAATATTTCAGAAATGAAAAAAAAAAAGACTTGTTTACGACAGTGGTCGCCAAACTTATGAAACTTCTGACCTACCGTATCGTTTTCAAATCCTGCTGTGAACTGCCAACCCTTTTTTTTTAAAAAATATCTTACATTTGTTTATTGCCTATAAACTTTTATTTCTAGTAAATAGGAGTTCAATTTTAATTGAACTGTATAGAACAAAACAGAAACTGAAATTTAATTGTGCATAAGATGTTGAAGTGTAGTTAGTAATAAACACAGGAAATGTAATAATTGATTTTTTTATGAAAAGGATGGAACACTTTTTTTTTATAGTGTTACCATTCGAATACAATTGTCCAAGTGTTCATCAGCGAGTCTGTTTCTGTACTTGTTGTTAATAAATTTCATACTGGAAAAAGAAATCTCACACAGATATGTAGAGCTGGACATGACCTTCCCTTTGTGGGATGCAAACTTGGACCAAAATTCATTATTCTCATTAGGAAGAAGAGACCAAATATTTTCAGAACTTCAAAAAAAGCGATTTTACTGATAAATCTCATTTTGAGAATCAATCAATACCAACTACGCTGCAGTACTGTCTTCTTGAAAATGAAAATCGCTTAACATGAAACTGAAGGGACTGAAATATTTTTTCGTGTTAAAGGATATCGCAAATATATATATATATATATATATATATATATATATATATATATATATCAACAAAATTAAGTGTATTAGAGTTTATTTATTTACATAGATATATGTACATACGCATATATTTGATAAAAATCAATGGAACAAAAACATTCACAAGAACTTTAAGAAATTTAATAAAAAATTTTCAAATTTTTTGAAAAACAAAACATTTCTTGAGCTTTTGGAAAACAATCGACTTTGAGCCACGATAGATTTAGAGTGCATCAGACCCTCTTCAAAGCAGTTTTCAGTGGTACCAGGGCCCAAGTCCACGACTCGACAAACACCGGCCACAAGTTTAAGGGCAATGACCTCTAGCTACCGAGACCACGATGAGTTCTCGAGATCCTGTGATCCTTAGTTTTAAATAATTTAAGCTTTTTGGGAGATCACGGAATTTTTTTTTTATCTTTCCGCGTATTTCACTTATAGACTTTTAATACGGTGTTTGTGATCTTTATTTTGATAATTAATTATGCATCAATTTGTAATTTTTTTACAATAATATAATACTCTATTTTCTTATACTTCTTATTAAAAGTTACAATCAGTAAAATATATATATATATATATATATATATATTTGTTGGATTAATTGGTTTTTTTATTAAAGTCATGCTCAGAAAAACACAGGGGCTATTGGCGACTAATCTCGTATATAATTCTGAACTATTTCTTTGTCACTAGAGAAATACTATTCTCTTATTTTTTAAGAGACAAAGACATCTAAGCTGTTATGCCCGCCCCCCCCCCCAAACCCCAATGATTGGATTTAGAGCCTCGACAGATTTAACGTGTAAATAAGTCTCTGGCAACAGAAATCGAATAAATTGTTGAATAGAAACATAAATCTAAGCTATAAAAGATTTTTAATTACATTATTTTTCTTGTAAGTTTTTCTGTAAAATATAAAAGGGGTATTTTTGTTATGTATTTTTCTTATAATAAAACCCTTATGCTTTCTTTTTCAAAAATAAATTTCCCCTTAAAAGATACATAATTTTGAATAAAGCACCATTCTAGCTTGGGATTTTCCGGGATTCCAGTATAGGAGAAAATTCGAGAAATAAGAAGCTCTAGTATTTATATTATGAGCAGTTAGTCTAGCTTGAAATTTATTTTATGATGTAAATTTTAGAGAAAGGAAATTTGATTATATTCTCAATACAACGAAATTTCATAAAATGTTTAAATGAAGAATTAAATTTTACGAGGTAGGATTCAAAAGCCTGTAACGTGAAAAATTTTGCATTAGAGCGTCTACTATAACATTTCTGTGTCGCTACAATCTTCCCCTTTTCTTAAAGACTTTGTCCCAAATCATGTGGTTGGTGGTTTGCCACGGCATCGTATTTTGTAGGTGGATGCATTTAGTAGCCGACGATTGAAAGAAATTGCCTTTGTTGAGCAGAGAATAATATCAAATTTTGTGTTGATTCGGAAAAGAGTGCTACGAAGATTTATAAAATGTTGAAACATGTTTAAGAAAGTGATACATTATCGCGAATGCAAGATTTTGAGTGGCATTGGCATGTCAGAGAAGGCAGGGAAAGTGTTAAAGATGACGAACGCTCTGGATGTCCATAGACTTCCCGCACCGATGAAAACATTGAAAAGCTTTCTGCGGGGTACGTAAGAACATGCTTCAAACAACTATTTTGCCACATCCTTCTTACTTCCCTGATTTCGCTCCCTGAAAATTCAGAATATTTCTTGAGCTGTTCACGTTGTGACACGGAGCTTTATCACGCCTTCTAACTAAAACCCCTCTTGGGAAATCTTTGGGGTCAGAATGGAAATTCTTTCCAATCAACTCAAGAAGAGAACACGATTATGCAGATTAGGAATGTGTATGTATTGGAACTTTAGTATTCGAGTGGAGGTTCTATGAGGAGGTCTAATAGTGCTAGCGAGGTTCTCTAAGAGGAGAAAGTTCTAGGAAGTGCAAGGGGAGTTCTATAAGTGTTAAGTGAAGAAGGAGAGAAGGAGAGTACTAAGTGAATTCGAAGCCCAAAGATTATCCATTTGCCGGATTAAGTTGGATCAAGGATTATATTGACGATATAAGGACTGTAGCTGTTCACCGTGGAATAGCGGTAAGATAGATTATATTAAACTTTAATACTAGAGCGGATTCTAGTAAGTTAGGGAATCATCTATAAATATAGATTCGGTGGTTTCTTGAGCTATTTGTTAGAATTGCAGTTTAGGTCACATCACTCCTGATCATAAGCCTCCTAGACTTGTGTTGCTTTACTGAATATAAATTGAGATATCAATAAACTAATTTTAGCATGGAATCTTTGAGTGGTCAGTCTTTTATCCCCTCAAACTTAGGTCGCGTGGATGATGAAGAGATGACACCCACAGCCCGTGGGCTGCCACAGCGTCACTTGCAGGGTCGTCAATTTCAATCTGCAGATGAAGTTAAAAGTGCATCGCAGGCTGAATTAAAGGAAATGACTAAAAATGGATTCCAGAAATGTTTCGATGAACTTTACGAGCTATGGCAAAAGTGTGCTGTTGTTCAAGGGTCTTATTTTGAAGATGGATGTGTTTTAGCAACTTAACTGGTAATATTTTTATGTTATACACCTAATCCGGGAACTTTTGAATCCTACTACGTACATTAACTAAAAAAGTTTAAGCAAAAAATAAGTAAAGACGATGTTCGCAGGCGTTCCTACATATGATTTTCAATATAACAGACGATTAAGTAAATTAAAAAAAAATGATCTCTGATAAAGAATAACAACTTTTGTATTAACACAAGAACACTGAACAATGATATTTAGAAAACGTTAATTCATGAAGTAAAATAAAGTTTTGAAACGAAAGATTAAAAATGGACCAAATTTGAAAAAGAAAACACGATTATAGCAATGATGATGAAAATTTACTTGAAATTAATATGAGAAAATAAGTGACTCATTAAAAGATATTTAAAAAAAAAAGAGAAAATAATTCTCGTATGTTTGGAATAAAATGTTATCATTTTTTGGTTACTAGTGCTTGATCATGTTTATTAAATACTACTGATGTGCTGATAATTATTTTGAAACATCAATTTCCAGCCAGTAATGCTCCTTTTTTGATATTTGATTCCGCGGAATCAGTTTTTTAAACGACACAAACTACTATTTTATCACAGTTGATACTTTTTTTGATAATCCCGGAAATCAGAAAATCAATAAGTTGATAGTTGGATAATTAATACTATCTAAATTTCTAAGCAGAAAAATAATTTTGCAAATATACTGAATATTTCTGTATTAAAACAATAATAAAGCAATTTTGAACTAAGTCTTTAAACTTAATTATCGCTAAAATATGAAATCATGTGATCATGCCTGATAATACAAAAAAAGGTATAAATTCGGAAAACTTAAAAGAACATTTTTTATGTTTTCATTATATCTTAATTTTTACAAATATATTTTTCAATTCCTACTAAGGGAAGTTGAAACTCTGCTGCCAGATCATATCCAACAGACTGCAAAACACCCTTCTAAACAGATGTTTGGGGGGGGGGCGGCCATTACAAATGGCACTGGAAGCTTAGTTCCTTTTAATGGCATGATAAATTATGTCAAATACATAGAAGTATTACGCAGTAAAATTGTTCCATCGATGGAACATTTCAACATGATTTGGCTTCTTGTCACAATTCGATATCGGTCCAGACTTTTATAGCACTAAAATAAAATAAAAGGGCTTAATTGACCCAGTAATTAACCAGACATAAAACCTATTGAGAATTTATTGCATATTCTCAAGAATCGTTCAGCTAAGATGAGTTGCACGACAACAGAACAGAAGATAAAAAATGCTATACAAATGTGATTCCTCGATGACGAAATTAAGAACATGTGCGCTCACTAGTGGAAATACAAAAATGAGTTGAAGAGGTCATTTCTGCTACAGGAGGACATACTTTATACTATATAGAATTTTTTCTGTTTACCTAAGGTATGTAATTATTAAAAGCTAAGGTTTTTTTAAAAAAGATAGTTTTTTGCCATTCTTCCCAAGTAATTCCAACAGTATAGTATATCGCTTATGTAGGCATTCCCCATTGCACAAATCTATTTTATTAGTAGGAATCCTCTGACATAAAATATTAGCTTGAAACTGTAACACATTAAATAAAAGAGGAAAAAAAACTATTTTAAATAAAACAGGATGGACCTCTCTCAAATTAGGTAAACCAAAAAACGAAAATAATGTAATAATAACACCGATTCCTTCGACTTTTCTTTTAATTACTTCAAAGCCATTTTGATTGTTTGTTTGTTTCATTTCTTTTTTCTCGAACAAAACAGGTGTATTTATAATACGTCACATTCACCGAGCCGCACGTTTCTTTGCAGCAATCCGTTGAAAGTTAACAGAAAAAGAAAAAATTAAATTACCGTGAATGTTTTCACTAAAAGACGGGTTACACTGGAGGGGGAAAAACTCGTAAATATAAAAGAAAACCATGGAAAAAAAACCACGATTGCATTTTTTTTAAAAAAAAATGTCGACCTCGATTCCAACTAACAAAATAAAATTTCACCTTTTCTTTTGTCTCTTTCCACGCAAATTCCCATTCATATTTTTTTTTTGACACGTGACGGGGCGCGATTGTTTGAGTTGAGGGGTCAGTCGGCTGCAGAAAGAATTAAATCGGTTATTCAGCTCTCTCTCTCGCTCGCTCGCTCTCTCCTGCCTCTACACACCCGTTACTCGGTCAGGGGTTCATTGACCTCTGCGGCTGCAAACGGAACATGTGCATTGGCCATCGAAAAACACCCTCGCAACAGATGATGGGAAAAGAGATCGAATGATGTTGTTTTAAGGGAGGAATGATGCTGTTATTTAATGATGATCCCCGCTGAAAGGGTTTTCCGGGAATCGGATTGAGACCTTGAAAAGTCAAGGATTTGTTTTCATTCGCCTGAGTTTATGAGATTCGCGGAACTTTTTTTTTTTTAAAAAAAAAAAAATTGGGGTTTTGATAAAGAATTATCATTTAGATTCGCATTAAATTTTCTGGAATTAAGTGATGTTGGAACACCGAAGCTACTTTATTGCATACAAACATTTTACAGCAGATTTCGGAAATTTCTTGAAACTGTTCTTAACTAAAACTTATAACTTAATTTGTCATTGAGATTTTGAAATTTAACAAACATACATTCGTTATTTTTTTTCTCGGTTGATTGTTATGGAAAGCTTAAGATAACTAAATATGAGTTTTAAAAATAAGTAAAATATTTATAAGAAAAAACTTTTTTAAATCAAAAGCAGCAAAGTAACTATAATAAATAGCTATTTTCCTTTTAATCTGATGGCAGCAAAATCAGGCATAAAATTCCCCTTTTCCCTTTACTGCAGCTTATTTTTTCATTGTTTATTTGGATGGGTATTTTTTTAAAGCAATTGTAAAATCCTCCCTAAATTATTTTTTCCCCTGGTGTCTCAGTGAATGCAAAGAAATTAAATAGATTATTTCTCTAATTTTAAGAATATTTCACTCCTTTCGTTGAATGCTTAAGATGCCAGTAGATAATTCTAAATATCCGATATTTATTTACATTTTTAATATTTTAGCTCTTATTGGCAATCAAAAGCCATATTTTAACTCTTTCCAGTTCCTTCGCTTTTGCTCATGACATAACTACATTGAAAACAAATCAGAAAAAAATTCCAAACTCCCTTAACAATTTTTAGTGCATTTTATTTTATAAAATTTGATAATAAATTGCTGAGATGGGTTCGAAATGTTAAGTTTCACGTCATACTTTAAAATTTTACATAATATATGTTAATTATTTCACAGACGAATAAATACGACTTTACAATTAAAAAAAGATTCGTGAGATTGAAAAATTAATTATAATTTACATAGAATAGGAAATAAAATTAGGACTGAGATAAAAAGTTTGAAAAAAAAAAAGAAATATTTTTGAGATCATAAATATCAATTTTGAGATCAAGATCAATTTTGATAGTGAGAAGAATTTTTAAAAAAA
>BMAV01016263.1:607656-618434 GCA_019973955.1 Trichonephila inaurata madagascariensis | reverse complement strand
GGGGGGTCATGATAACTCTACGAGGGGGGCGCGAGCATATTGAAAAGTCGAAAGCAAAAAACATCTATAACAAAATTATTAATTTACTGAAAGTAAACAGACAAAATATATTCCGACATAATAAAATATAAAATGCACATTTGAACTAAAATGATACACTTATAAATATATCAGTACTGCACAATGTATTTTAAACTTAATTTAACAATACTAAGTTAAGAACAAATTTGATACTTACCAGTGCCCATGGGCTTGTCATATATAAAAGTTATATACAAAAATTAACACTTATCTTGATAATTTTTTTACAGTTTATAATTAATCCCTTAACTGCCGCTTAAAAGTTATGCGATTCACTCTTCAATGCCACCGTTTTCCAAGTAGGCCCCCGTATGTGTTGTGTTGGGCCTGGGGGGCGATTAAAAGGAATAAAAATAAGTGAAACCTTCTCTGAAATAAGTAATTTCTTCTCAAATTGCTAAAAACTATTGCATTCCAAAGCCTTCGGAATAACTTTATGGATAGCAATACACATAGAAGATCGTACTTCGTAAAGAGGTATATATATGTCAGGAGCAATTAACGCTTTGATTGAGCAAGACGTTTATATACGCCTGTGGCACTTAAGAGGTTAAAGTCGTATTGTAGCTTTAGCATCAAAGTATAGTATTATTAAATTCAACACATTGTTATAGTATGGGGGGAGGGCGATGAAAAATATGATTGAATATTGAGTCGCAAATATTGAAAGTTTGAGAAGCACTGCTCTATACACATGTATTCGCACATCAAAATCGCTTCTCTATCTAATCTCTCAATATATCTTTCACATCTTATTAATACTCTAATAACAAAAAATAATAGCTGCAGGAAATGTCCTTTCAAATTCTGTAATGGGGAAAATTGTATCGTGTTATTGCTTGAAAATTTCATACATTTTTGTTGAGACCTTGAAAAACGACAGATAAGCAAGTTGCTTGATAACAATAGTCAGAGAAGGTTTGCTTTTAAAGGAATTAATGTAATAATTGTTATTATATGTGGATTTATCTACATTACGTTTTAGCCGTGGTAGCCTAGTAGTCTTAGTCACGAACTCGTGGCCGCGTTTATCAAGTGCGGTGCCACTGAAGACCCACCGTGTAGAGGGTTTGATGCTCATTAAATCTGTCGCGGTTCAAATTCACGTTGGTGTAGAAGTTAGAAGAGTAGAGTGCCAGCTCAAATGCCGTCCTTGTCTTTTGACCGCGGTTTAAAAAATGAGGCGCATCACCAATAGACCTTGTGTTGCTCTAGAGTGCAGAGTTAATAGACTCTCACTCAGTGGATTATGCTTTATTTTCATAATTAATGTAATTTAGTTTTACAGACCGTGGTAGCCGAGAGATTATGGTCATGAACTCATAGCTGGCTTTGCTTCTGTCGGATCGAGGGTTTGAGTCCTGGCACCACTCGAGAAAAGCCATATAGAGGGGTTGATGCACGCTAAATCTATCGAGTTTCCAAGTTCTTACATGGGTATGGTATGGAAGTTTGGAGATGGGCCATGAGGAAATGAGATGTCACCCTCTTTTCTTGACTATGGTTCAAAATTACTAGGTCCGTTGCCAATACCTCTCTTATAGTTCCAGTGAGTGACGTTAATACAAATTCCATCAATACAACACTTACATTTATAAAGCAAGCAAAATCCCATATTACATTTGTTATTGGCCATTGGATTTGAACAAAAAATCTCAATAAAAAAAAATGTTGAACATATTTATAAATTTTATTATATGATAAATTAAAAATTATGTAAGAATCTTCAACTGTGTAAAAAAAATTTTATAAAAGAAAATACTTGTAGAATACTGTCCGAAACGCTTAAGTTCTGTGCAATACTCAACAATACAGTCAATTTATTTTGGATGGGGTGCAGTTTTTTTCAGCATTTCTTTTGAAGAAAGATAAGCAGCCGGAAAAAATTGAGAGGTTCGGAATCCTACGCGAACGGTCAAAACTCAAAATTTTTATAAAGATTCTGCTTTTGGTTATTGTAAAAGGATAGTAGTTATTGGACTGCAATGCATATTACAGGGTCAGGTGTTCAAGGCCCATTCATTAAAAACATTAAGGCAGGGATAGACATTAAGTCGATCACAATCTGACTTAATGGTCCCTTTAAGACATCTTGGAGTGTGACTGCCTTCACTGAGACCTGCATACTTAAAGAAACATATTGATGGAACATCGACGCCAGCTAGACTGGAGAATTGGCATTTCACTATCGGTGCGACTGTGCTTACTTAAGCAAACGATTCGATAAATGTGTAAACGACGCATGTACCTTCATTGGAAGTGCGCAATGACGCTTAACACAATCACTACAACTGTAGGGTGAGGGGGGGGAGCGATTACTGCGATGCCAGCCATATAAATGAATTTTTTCCCCACACGTCGATTGAAGGGGTGAATAAATGTTAGTAATCAGCTCTTCTCGCCATAGCACGAGCTTGGCTATTTAGACATCATCCCACAACCACGCTTTCACGGGATTGGGTTCTTGTGTTGATGTCATGTCCCGCGATGGCAGCGAACAAATAAAGTACATGTGTCAGTTTCAGATTCATCGGTTCATGTATGTTCTCTGCTCACTGCCTTAAAAACATTAGAAGTAGCCCGCACCTTGGAAAAGTCTGCCCATCTCTGCATTAAGGGAATGGTTTTATAAATCTAGAAAAATTTTGATCTAAGAAGTTCTGTAACGTGTAAATCTGGTGAAAAAGGTATTAGTTCACGCACAGTACATCGTGCTTGATTACTTGAACGTCAAAAATACGTCAGACGGTTAAAAGAAGCACGAATGACCATTAAATATGAAGATCCAAATTTCCAATCACTATCAGAGGGCAAGAAACATATCTAAGTTATTACCTCATTTGCAATAACGTCTTAACATTTCTTGAGGCCCTGGGTCCCTATACAAAATAAGGCTCCACTTGCGATCTTGTTAAGTTAGTACTTGTACAAATGGTAACCCATAACAAATATACACTCTTTTGTAAAGAAACCGAAGCACCATGAAGAAAGTGGATGTTTTTAATGAAAATAAATATGCGTACAGCTCATACGCAGATAATAAAATGATAAAAAAAAATAATCAAGCCCATCCCCGGTTCATAATTACAGCTTGAATGTTCAAATCAGTAGTTGGTGGAACCGCCCCTGGTGGCGATACATGCTTGTATGCACCTAGGTAACGAGTGATAGAGGTTCTTAATGTCATACTGCAAAACATTCTGCCAGGCATTCACAAGTTGTTGCTCCAGATCTGCGATATTTTGGGGTGCCCGAATCTGGTGCCTTACAATGTCCCAGTAACGTTCTATTGGTGAAAGGTTAGAGTTTGTTGACCAAGGATGAGTATTAACGTCACGAAGGCAGTCCAGAGATATGCGAGTGTGGTATGGGGCCGGGCATTATCTTGTTGGAAACTGGCCTCTGGATGATGTGCCATGAAGGGTAAAACAACAGGCACAGGATGGTATCAACATATAGTTGAGCTTTTAATGATGTATGAAGGATGGCCTGCTGTCGTCTGAGATAGCACCCCACATCATCACACTAGTGGTTATGTTTGTATGTCTTTGTAAAACAAAGTCTGATTGAGACCGTTGACCTTGGCCTCTCCAGATATGAAGATGAGTAAAGCAGGTTGTACTTCAAGAGTAAAGCAGGATTCATCGTTGAACACACACACTATGCGATGTCAGTCTGATAGTGAAGATCGGATGATCACCATGATGATTGGCTGCGACACCACTCCAGACTATTCCGCAGATGTTGTGGGGCCAAAGAAAGACGTCTTAAAGGCCACAGTGAGCATAACCCCGCCTCAGCCAGACGCCACGAAATGGTGGAATGTACCACAGGTATGGAAGAGGCTGTAATACGTTGAATTACAGACAAGGATACCGTTGGATCAGTTTAGGCCTTTCGAGCAATCATCCTATCTGCCTCGCATTTGTGTATTTTGGCCTTCCAGAGCCTTCATTTCGTCTATAAAATTTTCGCAACCATTGCTCCTAGCACCTTTGAACAGTTGTATCTGTAAGTACCAGGTGACGACCTATTGCTCGTTATGACCACCCAACATCACACATTCCGACAATGCTACCATGTTCGATGTCCTACAGTTGCCTATAAGATCTTCGAAAGCGTCGTGATGGCATCAGTCGTTTTTTCTCAAGGGAATCCCAACGGTGAAAACGAAAAAAGATAAATTTTCCGCCTTTATTACCGGTTGTATACTTTTCGAGTTGCTCAGCAGAAATGCACGTTAAGACCGCATTTCATGTTCATTGTCCTTAAAAAATGTGATCATTCACATGTTCGATCAAGATGTCTTTGCCTCCAAAATTTCACCACAATCGTACAACTCCTTCTTGGTACATCGATTTTTTTTTCAAAAGAGTGTATTTGCATGACTAACACACAAAACTAGGCACAAACCGAATTGACCAACTGCCGCGTTTCGACTAAATGAGCAATGCAAGTGTATGTTGGTAGATCTAGGCCTAGACAAAGGACATGGCATAATCATGCAATCTTACCACTGTTTCCAGTTGGCATACAGTTCAAAATTCCCGGTTTTTCGGAAAATATGTCCGAAAATAACATTTGACGGTTAAAAATATTCGGATTATGATCTTATTGTGGTCTAGTGGAGAACGAGATAGGGACTCCTGCAAAGCCAAGGTCTTTGACCATTGGCCCGGTTGGCCCAGCCATTAAAACGTCCCTGTTTATTTGCTAAATTTGCATGCCAGAGAGAATTTAAAGGCCCAACACAATTTACTGAGTAACTTCCCATCATTCTGTTAAATGATTTCTAGAGGAACTAGACCTCAAATCCGCCACTCGTTCTGAGCACCTCTGCAATGGCGTAAAAGAGAATATTACCCCTCTCCACCTCCTGCAAAGTCAAATTTTGACTTAACTATTTTAAAAATTGGTTAAATACGCACTAGGCGTTAGTCAGGCTTTAGGCCCTTTAGAATCTTGCCCCTCCCCCTCCCACCCACAATGTGGAGATTGCAGGGGTGTACGTTAAGCCACTGTATCTCTACCAACGGACCTCGATATTCCAGTTATTTAAAAAATCTCAAATTATTTACGTATATATATAAGTTCATTCACTATAAAAACATTACTGTGTAGATTTGTGTGGCTGTGATTATATAAACGAGAGAAATCTTACTACAAGATATATTTATCTTGTTACCACATAAGTTTCATTTTTCATCAATAGATTCTTTTTAACATATACAATAAGCACTCAACAAACTGAATTCTATCTGCTCAAGCATTTAAAATCTGCACTGTTACTTTCTTCCAGTTAGCTCAACGTAATACATATCAGGTAAATAATGAATTCATTTGTGAATTTTCTCTTCTGCAAATATTTACCTTCGTACTTTTACTTCATGTTACATATTCTTTTTATTGTACAGAGTACTAAGCTAAGTTGCCTGGCTTATTTTATAGGTTGTTTTGTTTAAAGCAAGGTTTCATTAATCAGCATGACCCAGAGCCCCAATTCGCATTCATGAAGTTCTATATTTCGAATAAATAAAAAGGGAAAAGTTCATATATTTTTTTAAGTATGTATATTTTACTTCTATGTTTGAACTCATTCCTTAAAATTCTAAGACTTTTTACAGGAAAGGTTTCTTTTTGAGCGAAATCATTCAGAGAATGGTAAATTTTTTATGTGTGGTTACATAAATTTCAACTATTTCACTAAATTTCCTAACAAAAAGTGTTGACTACACACACACAATCTGTGGAAATATCTTACAGCTTTAAAGAAGACATTTTTAATATATGCGTCTGTATTCTTTATAAATTGTGTCTGGTTTGAAAGAGATTCAGTATGGTATAATGAGTATTCTCTCAACCATGTCGGTGAGGTTTTTATTATTTCACAAAACACTAACTCTCATATTGTCTAGGCGGAAAAATACACTCTTGTTTACATTGTCTGGATGCAAATTTTTAGTATTCAAAGACAAACTAAAGCAATATTCGGCCTTTAATTTTTTTTATAAAAAAAATATCTAAGCATCAACATTTTATAAACATTAAACACATTCTAAATATCAAAATTGTAGTATTTTTTAATAAATATAAAATATACCAACTGTAGCAGCGATTTCAAGCAAGTAGACAACCAAAAATTATGTTTATTTTTCAATAAATGTCTCATCCAGTGAATTATTGATAACGAACTTTATTATTTGGAATGATTTTTATAATTTGATTAACGTCACACTCTAACCCAAGGGTACTCAACCTTTTTTTCTGTTGGGCCGCATACGTATGTTAGCCATTTCCCGCGGGCAGCATACATATATTAGCTATTTCACGCGGGCCGCATGCATATGTTAGCTATTTCACGCGGACCACAACATGAGGTTTAAGGGGGAGGGGGATAGATAACATTTGAAATTTAGAATATGGAAAATTGATCAAAATATAACTCCTGATTTGATTTTTTTAATTATTATTTTTTTATATTTTTTTTTTCTTTTGACAATAACACTTAATTGCAAGAATTTAAGAAACACTTCCCCACAATTTTTGCATCAGTAAACGGTTCCATATGATTACCAATAATACATTTCTGAGAATGTCTTTGTTACTGCTGTGACATTACCACTGACGAAACACTTTGTTGCTGTTACAAAGAATATTTAATAAAGCCTATTTATCACCTCTTGAAAGAGGAAACATATCATTAAATAATTTCTGTTTATTGGTATTTTTTAAATACAGCACTTTCGCGACAAATGAAACAAGTACTGATCCATGTTTGTCTTCCACTACAAAACAGTCAACCTCCAAATCATTCAAATATTTTTCGCTTTCAAGGTATTAAAGATTGTTCACAAAATTAGTTCCACCCATAAAATTGTCGCTACTCCACGCTGTCTGTTCTCACTAACCATAACCGTTACAAATAGAAAAAAAGAATATCAATTCTTAGCCGTATGACATCGACAGCAGAAAAGCAAAATTGATAGATTTGATTTCTTGTGTGTCAAAGAATTTTCATCCAAATTTTTGATACAATGTTATATATAAAAGAATTTCTCAGAGCAATGGGTCATGACCGGGCCACTCAAAAGGGCTTGGTGGGCCGCAGGTTGAGTATCGCTGCTCTAAGCCAACAAGAGGGATATTGGTGATTGACCTCGTAATTTTGAGCGTTGGTCAAGAGAAGAGAAGGACATTGAATTGGCATCCTCCTCTCCGAACTTCCAAGCCATGCCAACATGAGGATCTACATATTTAACCTGCATCAGACCCTTTACACGTTGGGTTTTCAGTGGCACCAGAATTCAAATTCACGACTCACCGCGGCCACGATTTCGCGACTTTAACCATCGCAGCCATGAATGATTATTGAAGTTCGTTCTTGTTTTACGATATCGTTTTGCATAATTTTTAATTCTGTTCAATCGATTCTGCTTCTTCCAACGATCCCAGATCCATTTTTTGAAGTTTTTAGAGATATATAAGAGCTAAAGTTGTCTGTATCTTCAGTGACGAATGTAGGCTCGATGGTGCCCTAGGCCCAAGTTAATTTGACACCCTTATATTATTATTATTATTATTATTATAATATGAATAGTAATAATGGATTCGAATTAAATTTAGGTATTGAATTTAGGCATGAATGAAATATATATATATATATGTAACGTATTGGCCGAGTGGTATATTTGTCGAGTGTTAGTAGGTTTTCATTAAAGCAACATCTTGAGTGGACGTTCATCTTTTTTATTGTGACGCACACATCAAAAGCTTAAGACAAAATTGCGGTACATTTTCACGTTGACGAGACAAACTTGCGACGATTATAAAGCAAAGCGGATAAGAGACAATCAGCAGCGACATCTTCGATGACATAACACAAAGTCAAAGAGAGCGATTACACAAGATATTTGCTTTTATACCGGTAGTGGCAAGTGCGTGATTATTATGTAATAGTAGTTCTGATTGGATAGAATGGGTGGGACAGGGATTTTGGACTAGCCGATTACGATTAAGATTACAGTGTTATTTTTAAACCAAAGAATTATAGTTTGTTTAAATATTAGTACAAAGAGTTAAAACAAAAAGGATACTAGAGGGAATTATTACATAAATTTATGTTTGGTATACCATTAATATAACGTTAAAAAATATATTGACTCATTTAATTTGTGTTTCGAGGGCTATTTCTTTATATTTTTGTGTGACTTTCTAAGTTCCAGTATGACCTTTCTGAACTGATCTGGGCAATCTTTGAAAAACGCCTCACATTACGTAAAGCTATACAATTTTTATAAAAATATATTTAAAAAAATAAAGTTTTTGAGTGACCGGACAAAAGTATAATTAAATATGGTGAATTAATATTTTGTGTTATAATAATGTGCAAATAAACGCTACATTTATATTTTTTAAGAGAAATTTGTGAAAAATCTAACGTAAATAGATAAATGCTATCTTAACGAAAATTTTTTAGTACCTTTTTCTTAGATATTTTAAATTTTACTACTTACATTATTAATTATTTTAAAAAACAATTCCACCCTTTTAATATTGGCACCTTGAGGTTGTCAAAGCAAGGAAAGAAACATTAAAATTCGTTCTTACAGTTGACAAATAACAAAACCGATTTCAAATTTTGACCACCTCGAAAATTTTGGCGCTTTTAAAAATTTGCTGCTTTAGGCCCGGGCCTCGTGGGCCTAAGCCTAAGTCCGTCGCTGTGTATTTTTTTACAGTAAAACCTCCTTAATCCTAACTGATGGGGACGAACTCGTCCTGATTGATGAAATTCTAAATTAAAGTAAATAACCTGTAAAATGAACCAAAGCTCGTAGCTAAATACTCTGCACAGTAAAAAGAACATGTTTTTGAAATAAGACAAACTAATAGGGTAAGCGAATGCCCAAAATAAAATTCAAGTCAATACATTACTTGCGTGATATATATTAGATCGTAAGAAAAAGATTTCTTTGAACATAACGGCCGAGGCTCATTTTTCCGGATCACATTTGACATGTTCACTAGTAGGAAGAAACTAACGATCTTTTGTTGACTTCAAAGAGTTATTTTTGAACAATCAATTGAAGAAGATGCCTCAGATGTTCACAATACTCAGATATAGCTCATTGATGTTGTCTTATTTTAATTCCTTTGTACTGACTGGAAGAAGTGTGTGTGCGATATTAATTAATCAACGCGCGTATTTTATCATTAAATTTAAATTGTCTTTAACTTCATTAAATTCCAACTTTGGGTTGTCGTTTCCTGCTTTATGGTCATTTGCATCTACTTCAAAACTCTATGCGTGCTCCTGTCAAGCTTTCAAGGATAATCCCTGTTAAATATGATAGTTTAAATTTTCTTTTCATCTGTTCTTGCAACAACTCAATATTTTTCGCTTTACATTTTCACCGCCTTGATGGGGAAGTGTTGTGATAAGCGTCATTTTCAAACTATGTTTTATATGAGCTGTAATAATTCACTAGTAGTTTGTCTAATATATTGATTAAATTTTTAATGGCTGTCCGGAAGAGAACGAAGGTTTGCTGTTTAAGATTCTTCTCTTAAATATTATTAGGAAAAATGATAGATTAGACTAAACGAGTTATTGATTGAGTTGATGCGACAGTGTAGGAGACATTATAATTTTGTTACATTGTTGTTGTAGTTAATACTGATATGCTGATGAGAGTTTATATTAATGTAGGTTCAATGCTTATCGAGATTAATACGGATCACGTGGTCTAAGTGAGTGAAGCTTAGCTGACACGTATGAAGATACCATGTAGTCTATCGGAATTAAAACGTGGTGTAACTGATTTAAGTAATCTTGGCTTCGGCGTTGCTTGATGTGCCATTGTTTCTTCGGATATTGATATGTATTTTTACAAGAATTAAATCTAATTACACATGAAATTGACTATCTCCAAAATATTCGATTTTGTTGCGCTATACGTAGGCTGTTCAATAAGCAATATGACTAATTTTACTGCCGCAAAACTACTCATCGAAATGATAATTTCTGTGGCATAAGAAAAGTTTGTTGTCTGTATTAACAAAAGCTACCGATTGATGGCGTGTACAGACTCGTATTCTTGAGTATCACGTAATCTAACTGAAGCGTGTTTGCGGGCGCCTACGAGACGCGGTCAGTTGTCAAAATGGAAACAAAATTCTGCAAAAATCAGCATCGGAGACGTTTGATATGATACGATATGATTAAAGACTGGAACAAGAAGGCAACAATATCTTAAAACGTTTTATCACAGCAGATGAAGCTTGGTTGTATTACTATTATCCAACCATAAAACAACAAAGCAGTGAATAGATACATCCATATTTACCTCTGCCCCCAAGAAAGCAAAAACTGTGAAATCGGCTGGTAAAGTTATGGCCATAATTTTTTTTTATTATGAAGAAATTGTGTATCAACACGCTGTCGGACCCGGTACTACGACTCGTACTACACAAATGTCCTGCGAACAATGATACAGCACGTTAAAAAGAAACGCCCATTGCTTCGAAATGGCTTCCTATTGCACGATGACAATGCCCGACCACATATTGCTCGTTGCGTACTGGATGTTTCACAGCAGAACAACTTAGAGATTTTACCACACCCTCCATACAGTCCTGATCTCACTCCATGCGATTTCTGGCTGTTTCCTCAGCTTAAGAAACCATCACGAGGCAAA
>BMAV01016263.1:575788-601283 GCA_019973955.1 Trichonephila inaurata madagascariensis | reverse complement strand
TTCCTAGCTTCGATCTAAGTGGGGCTCCCCCCACCCCCGCAACAAACTGATCCATCCCACAAGAAAAACTGATATCTGGTACTTGTACGATACAATGTGTACATGTTTGCATGCTTGCATTTAAAATTCTGCCAGTTACACAGGTTTATAATGTATCATCATTTCACATTTGAGATGACTCTTCTCGTGCTTATATATATTAACCTTTGACCTTGAAAATTTAATCAATTAGATATGTTACATGGACAATTGTATTGCCGAAGTTTTATTAGTCTACAATAAATTTTTCTTAGGGAGGATTTCTTATTAGGATTTTTCCCCCCATCAAAGTGAGATGTATGAGTGCAACTAAGCACGACTGTGAACTAAACACGAACTTGTTTGATTTGAATAGTATTCGATAAAAAATTTGCTCACAAAAACACATGAAAAAAATTTCTACAGATTGCAACAATATCAATATTCGAATAAAAGATGGCTAGGGCTAGCATAACTCAAACAAGTGGAAAGCATTGGAGTTACAATCAGAGACGCCTTCGAACTTTTTGAGGCCTTTGGTCACTGCTCAAATATAAGCCCCACCTATGCCTCTTAAAAGCAGAGTCGTAGTTACCACCATATCAATGATATAGGGCCCCAATATGTGTAAGAAAAAATAGTAAAATGTTTAGGGGCCCCTAAATAGGGTCCCCAAGGAATTTTGATACAGGGCCCACTTATGACTGACTAGTTACGCCATTGCTTAAAAGTAGACAGTACATAGTGTACGTTGTCAAATACTCGTGCAAACAGTAACCTGAAATAAATAAATGTGCATGACTTACATTTGCACAAACCAGCTCCATCGACAACTGTCTTTTGACTGAAGGAGTAATGATGGTCTATGGTGATAAGCGTAGGCCTATACATGAACAACGGTCATCAGACAATAATACAGTCTTGCTGATGTTACCAGTTGACATATAGTCCAAAATTCCTAGTTTTTCGGAGAATACATCCGGAAATAACATTTTACCGTAAAAATTATTCGAACCATAATCTTATGAAGGCTGACTCATGAACAAGACAAGGTCCTCATTGAGATCGAGACCCAGTTGACTCATGCCTTAAGATGTCCCTGGTTACAATATCTGTTAAAAATCTTTTTGTTGCAAGTTGAATTTGTAATAAGAATCCGTCAAGCTTGGGACCCCTAGTGGTACTGGGGGCCCCTGTAGGCCACCAGGTCCGCCAGCCGCTTAATCCGCCTCTGAACCCAGGCCCTACGGCACAGGTCAGCGTCGCTAACCACTATATCGAATGGGCGACAGGATATGTATTGATACCAATATCAGAATTGTTTTTTAGATTTCTTCAATTAACTCTATGGTTTTTTGTTTTTGTTTTTTGTTTCGTTTTTGAACTTAAGTTCATATCAGAATTCCGGGATAAAAATGATTCTCGTCTCAGAAATGACGTGATATTGTTAAAAACATTTAAAAGGAAATTATTATATAATGTTAACCGGATGCAATATTGCCTTTCTGCTCAAGATTTGCATGCGTTTAACAATATGCAAAATAATGAGAAAAGTATATTTCTAAGAAATATATGTATTACAAGTAACTTCCAGAATTCTCAAAACATTTCTACAAAGAAAGGTGCTGTTTTTATTTTAAGGTATCCGACTACGTTCGGAACCGTGATTTTGAGAAAAAGCGTATAAATGGATAATATTTATGATATTTAAATTCAGATTAGAAAATGTATATAAAATTGTTTTAAGAATATTATTACAATGAAAAATTATTTAAGTACACTATTTTGACAAAAAATGAACATAGAATGACCCATTTTCAAAATATTCTCCTTTTGTGAAAAATGCTTCTATTATATAATAATATTTTGCCTGTATATAGCTCAGACCTCTCTACAGAGGCAACTAGAATTTTTGAAATATATAACTTAGAAGTGGGTTTATTCACATTTTATACGGCAATAGAGGGGATCAATTTTAAGGGGAAAAAAGCAGATAATTATTTCAATTGATGGTAACTCTGAAAATAATGTGAATTTTTCAAAAATCCTTGTTCAGACTCTGGAGAAGTCTTTACTTTATACAAGCAAAATACTATTATTTTAGAATCATTTTTTTTATAAAAGGAGAACATTTTGAAAAAAGATTATTCTAAGTTAATTTTTTGCCAAAATAGTGTATTTAAATAAATTTTTTTGTCAAAATGTCCTTAAAATAATTTTATACATATATTCTAATCTAAGTGACACTAAATATCATGAAAATTTTCCATTTATGCGCTTTTTAAAAATCCCGGTTCCGAACGTAGTCAGATACCTTAACTAGAATGAAAATATATGTCATGGAGGTTCGAGAAATTTGAAAAAGATAAATAAAAACTATATCCACCAATAAGGAATCTCTCAACAACTTTAATTAGAACCATGACTTTTTTTAATCACCAATTTATAAGAAAAACAATACTTCGATTCTTCTTTTTTTTTTGCTGTTGTTTCTTAACATGCACTATTTTCTTCTAAGTATATTATTTCAAGTTTCATAGGAAAATAATTGCATTATTTAAACATTACTAATTAATACTGGGTGCCCTATAAATTTGCAAGTAGTTCAAAGGTCATAAAAGAGAGAAGGTGGAGAATGGTACATTTGAATGTAGTTTGCGAAAAATTTATTCTCTCGAAAGGGGATTTTTTGGTTGTGAAAAAAATAGTTCAGAGGGATGTCTTTGGTTGTGAGTTAGAGTTATACTTACGTCACACTATAAAGCTACATGAAGGCTATTGGCGACGGACCTAGTCATTTTTAACCGTAGTCAAGTGACGAGGACGAATCTGAGTTGTCACCCCTTCTCCTAACTTCTACACCACACCAACGGGAGGATGTTTGAGCCTTGACATATTTAACGTGCATCGGCCCCCTTTGCACGCATTGTTGGTCTTCAGTGGTACCAAAATCAAACTCATGGCATACCAGCCACGAGTCTGTGTACTTGACCACAAGATTACCGAGGCCTTTTTTTTTGGTAATGTAAAAAATAATTCAAATAAAAAAAAAGGGAAGGGCCCAACATTAAAAAAAATAATTGGAAAGTCTAGAAAATGTGTGCGTACATTCATTTTATTGACCCTGTATGGGTCTACAATTATATGGCCATTCCCGAATTTCCCTGTTTCTTGCACTTACATAAGGTTATCAAATGATGTAGTTATGCAATAGGACATCGCAAATTGAACTTTGTTGATGTTAAGAATTGACAAAGATTTATTATGACCCTCTCAATCACCAGACTTTAAATGTCATGCTTTTTAGCTCTGAGATTACATTAAGTTTTGTGTATACCGTAATAACTTGCCTTGTTTATTGCTGCTTAAAGATGCCCTTCGCGATGAAATCTTTTGCATCCATTCCGCGTTGTACGTTGTAGTGAACAATTTTAGATTGTCATTGTTGTGAGGCGCATATATACCAAATGTGCTCTAATGCTGTGATATTCTTACATAAATTGTTTTTCCTGTAATAAGCTCAGTTTACTACGAAATTCTGATATTTGTGTGCAGTGTCCTCTATCGACAAAAATTGTCAACTTTTTCTCTAACGGAAAATAAATCTTCGTGCGAAAAAGTTTTTGTGCAAAACCGCGCTCAAATGAATAAATTTCTATGACTTTTAACGTTTAGGAATTTATGGGACACTCGGTATAATAATGCATGTTGAAATCGTACTATTTGCAGCTTGATAAAACTTTCCAATTTCTTTGATAAAAATATTCCAAGATTTCCCAGAAAATTTAAACTGGCTAAAATTTCGCGAGGATTCCAAGGTGTTGTTAAAACAAGACTTTTGAATTGACAAAGGATTTAAATTAATCAATGAACATTTTGGCCAAAAAAAAAAAAAAAAAAAAAGAGAGAGAGAGAGAAGACTAATTTTTGAAGAGATAATTTTTTTGCTGAAGAATGAATTTAAATGAAGCATTAGGTTTTGGTGCCTTATGTTTACTCAGTTTTTATCGGCTTCACTCGGAAATCGTACTTGGGTTGGTGACATACGCTTAGTTTTGAATTGAAAACTTTTTAAACTCGTGTTGGTATGTGTGTGTGTAAAAATATTTTGCATACTATTTTCTGTGAATTTTTTTTTTTTTATAATTATATATTACTGTCATGCAGCTCACTTTATCTCAACTCCACTGAGTGAACGAGAGAAGAGAAGTGCAAGGGAAAATAACTGGAAAAGAAAGATTATTCATGAATAGGAGATTAAAGATAAGAAGAAACGTAACATGGGATCTATTTTTTTGATTCAGTAGAAAGTGCACTTAAGCACAAAAATGTGCCGAAAGAATTGAAATTCGAAATTTTAATGAAGTTAATTGGCGAGAAAGTTGTCAATATTTCTTTTTATGTTAGTGATAACAACTAAGGGATTACGAGAGAGAAAATAAAGGCATTGATTGTGAAAAAGTACGAATCCTTTTCTTTTGTTTGACACTGTCCTTTACATTCAATCCATTTTCATTTAAATTTATTCATTAGAAAATTGTTAGTTTTTCAAAACATTGCCCATCATCCTGTTTGAAGTACAAATTTCAGTTAATTCTTAAAACCAATGTATTCATTTTTTTCTTTAATTTTTTATAACCATATGCTCTCAATACATTTACTTCATTTAGAGCAGCAATAATATCTGCTAAATAAACTTCTCAACCTTATTTCATCACAAAATTTTAACTCACTGTTATAACTTGATTCATTTAAAATTAGTCTGAATTCCAAATGTAAAAGCAGTGTTTCATATTTTCTGCATAATTCAGCTCATAATAAAACAAATAATCTGGAATTTAATTATCTTTCTTTTATAAAATTTATCATTTCCACAGCATCGTTTAAAACGTTTTTTAATGCATTCTTTATTCATTTTACTACCGTAATACCTTATTCCAAATAAAATTTTATGATTAAACCTAATTTTTTTTGTATTCTTTTGTATGTTAATTAGAATCGAAAATAGGAATTTGGCTTTTACATGCAAACAAAATACGATTCCAATAAAATATTAGCTGCTTTATCATTAACTTAGGAGAATCTAAGTCTCAGCTTTCTAATAATTGGTCCCACATTAAATTACTTTCCGCAGAAGGACCTTTTAAACCAGCTGATCTGTGTGCTTGTCCAGTAGTTTCAAATGAAATTAAAAAGGAAAACGATTGATTGAATTTTATAGAAATTTTTACAGAGCTCAAATGTAGATTCTTCATATTTCTTTTAATTATAAATCTTATCTTCTTTCGAATTATATTTATCGGACAGGGGCAATTTTACTCTTGTTACAAATTCTGTTTTCCTTTCTCAAAAGCGCTTTATAAACAAACAGCAAGCACTCCAGCTGGTTAAAATTATTAATTTAGCAAGTGTTAACCCACTTTTGCGATAAAAATAAAAAACCGAATTGCATTTGTTGTTTCATTACTTTATTAAGCAGAATATTTTTGCTATTTTAGCAAGCAAAATTATCTCTAACGATATTTCAAACATCAATTAAACATAGTAAAAAAGTTGATAAATATATTAATATTTGATAAATTTATTTTAAAGTATGAGAATCAAAATTCGAAAATTGGATGTTCGATTATTTTTATGTAACACTCTTTTCCCTTCTCACAAAAGTTTTCGTACACTTGCAATTTTCTAAAGAATTTTAAGTGTTCGACTAACTCTAAAATTAATATATATATCGGAATTGTAAATTTTAAAATAATATCTGCAACTATAGCTCTTATTGGAACTTTTCTTGCTGCATTGTCTATTAAAACAGAATATATATAACACACAGTATTATTTTGAAAAATTAATAATTAAAAACTACTGAAAATTACGCCACGGGATGCTTCGTACATTTAAAAAAAAAACAACAAAAAAAAACATAGTTTTAACTATTTATTTTTTTTTAATTAAGTACTTAATAGAATATCTTTTAGCGTCCATTACAACTTTTAAACGTCTTATTATAGATTTCATCCATTTTTCAATTCCTATTAGCTCACCTCTCTATATATTAATTTATCTTGGTGGAATTTTCAATCGTTAATAAAATACATTTTTAAGCTCTCAATTAAGCTGAAATTTTTTTATACATGTTTATTTTAGATGACAATAAGGTAATTTAATTATAATTAATAAAAATTAATTGATTAAAACTAATTATTCAAAGAATTACAGATATATAACGTTGGCATCATTTTTGGCTACTTAGCGACCATTTTGGCGGACTTGTGTCAAAACTTATAAAAGGTTTTTTCTCACATTTTAAAGCACTCTTTTGAGCTGAAATTTTCTATTCACTATTGTTTTGGGTAAAAATACAAAAATTTAATTATAATTAATTAAAATTAATTGACTGAAACTAATTATTTAAAGAATTACAGATGCAGCCACGTTGGTTTCATTTTTAGTGACTTGGATCAAAACTTTAAAAGATTTTTTTTTCTCACGTTTTAAAGCATTCATTTGAACTGAACTTTTATATACACGATTGTTTTGGATGACAATACGATACTTTAATGATAATTAATAGAAACTAATTGTCCTTAATATTGTGATTCTGTCATATGTATATACCAATTCATATTAATTGTAATTATTCGATAAAAAGTAACTATATATATACATATATGAAACAAAAATTTTCCTTGTTGTTTCTTAGTAGGAATTGGCCTAAAAAAATTTCTTTTTATAATACTTATTTTATTTATTTATTTTTGTTGTTGTTGTTTCTGCATCGATGTTCCTTCCTTCTTCTATGACAATTGTTTTTAGTTCACATTTTGTTCTTATATGACATGTCTTCTTAGTCTAACTTCAAATTCTCACCAAATATGTTCTACTGGGCTTAAATCAGGCGATTGAGGAAGTGTTTTCAGAATTTGGGGATAGTTATAGAGACACCAGAGGTGAACATTGAGAGTAGTACCGTGGGGTTCATTATATCATTAAAAAATGAATTAGTCTTCAATACCCAAGAATTAGGCGGAGAATTTCAAATTGTCCCCCCCCCCCTCATACACACAAGAACACCTTCACCATCATACTTCACTGTTCCAAATAAATTCTTGGGATTAAGATACTCTTTCTTTCTTCTCCGAACTATTATACTCCTGTCTGAACCAAAAATGTTGAATTTTCTGAAACTTAATTCGGTATATTAATTATTATAAGTCGAAAATATTTTTTTTTAGAAAATTGCATGTGTACTAATACTTTTGAGAGCCACTGTATATATTTTTATTTTTAACGAACTTTTGAAAAAAAAAGGTTTTACCATTTAGATTTAAATGGGGTTTATACGGGAAAATGTTGATTGTTTTCCCTTTAAGTAAAATTTTGTAAATTCAGCTACAAGGTTTTTCTTACGAATTTCTGAAGTATCCAATCAATTCTAGGAACCACCATATGAGTATAGTTTCAAGCATTTTGTATATAAGACCTTTTCTTTTCATTTTATTACGTAGTTTTTAAACTGACTTTTGTTCTCGACATTGATACTGAGCATGAACAATCTTCGATGTACAAAAACATATCCAATATTAAACTGTCGTAGTTAATATTTTAAATCAAAGTTTATTTTAGTTCAAAAATTAAACAATAAAGTTTTTCTATCAATTTATTTGAAAAAGTCAAAAATGAAGAAATTTTTACTGGGAAAACATGGGGTACGTCTTTTTTAGAAATATCTAAGCTGCTTTTAAAATTGAAGGAAAAAAATGCACTTTTAAAATTTTACTCCAAGCATTTTTTAAAAATATTTTGACGAGATATATATTTATTATAAATTAGGAAATTAATATTTAATTGGTGAATTATTATTTGAAAGGGATTTAAAACTTTTTAAAAAAATGTGGAAATCAAGAAGACATTAAGATATTTTTATCAAACATGGTTACTGCAGAGAATCCTTCCACTTTATTTACTGAAAGATAATATGAGCACATTTTTTATTAATAAAATGAGCTCAAAATAATTCAGTAATTAATTCGCAAACGATATCCGAAGACAAAGTAAAGCGATATCGATGCAATAAAAACGTTAGCTTCTTAAGCGAAAACGGAATCCGAAGCCGGGTAATGCTATGTGGATACAATAAAAGCGTCAGCTTCCTATATGAAGACGGTGTCCGAAGGCAGGGTAAAGCTATGTGGACACAATAAAAACGTTTGCTATCTAATTGAAGACGGTGTTTGTAGAAAAGATAAAGCCATGCGTCAGCATCCAAAAAAGGATGGTTTCCTAAGCCAGGGTACAGCTATGCGTCAGCATCCTAAGCAAGGACGGTTTCGTAAGACAGTGCAAAACTTTGCGTCAGCATCTAAAGCAAGGACGGTTCCCTAAGACAGGAAAAGGTATGCGTTCCATCGTTTTTGCACAGAAAGACTTAAATGATATAATCGGTATGCAGTCTTACAGCATCAGGGAGTTTGAAATTGTTTTTTAGTTATTTCTAAACCGTTTCAAATGTAAATAAACACTTTTTTTTTTATATATCTCAGTAGTGGTATATTTTATGATTTCATCAACATATTTTTTAGCAAAAGTGGTTGAGCTATTGAAAATTGTACATGCTATCAACTTTCTTCATCGAATTAGATAGAAATGAAATATTTAAATCGTAAAATCAGATGTCACTTCAAATCTTCAAGCTTTTAAGTGTTCCTGTGCATACTCGCAATAGAGTAATATACCAAAATTTAGGCTCCATTTTTGTGATATACATTTTTAATATTTCTAGTACAACTTAGATTTTTTTGTATACCTATAAGAATGTGTGTGTGTATGATACTTTAGATACTCTCCAAAACTACAACAATAACCTTTTTTTAGCTCAATTTTTTTCCCCTTTTTAGTTGCACATGGATATAAATTTTAGTATCTTGTAATAAATATTTTTAATTACATACCAATTTTTAAGTAACATTAAAATATTTTACACTCACATATTTAAAATGATGCACAGAGCATAGTTAATGAGTTACATAGTTTTTGGCTTTATATAAATCATATAAACGGTACTTACGTATTATCGCAACGGTTTGGGCAACATTATATGTAAAGAAGCACGTGGTTGCCAGTACAGCGGGTACGAAACATGAAAAATCAGGGAGGTGAGTTATCTTGAACGTTGACATTGTTGCGATAGTGCGTAAGTACCATATGAACGTATATATTATATAAATATAATATGTATAAGTAATTTATACATAAATATTTCTAAATACTTTGACGTTGACATTTAAATCGTATATACTCATTTTTAAATATATAAGAATGCATAATTATTTAAACCTTTCTCTTAACAGAAAATGGATGAAATAACCAAATCCACCGAAGAATGGTCACGAAAAAGGGAACTACTTAACAACGGCATGCGAAAATGTCTTAAAAAGAAAACATAGTACATCCGAACAACTGGATTGTCTTGCCCAAAATAAATCAGAAGTTTTCACTTCTATCGAGTGGTCATAAGCACACACACAATATTTTTTTAAAGTTATACTGCCCCTGATAAACTCTTCTTTTCTTATTGCTTATATGAATAAAACATTCTATAAAATTCTATACGAAGGCAGTAATTAATATTGAAAAAGAGATAAACTAGTGTATTAAAATTATAATATATTAGTGTGGGGGGATACCCCCTATCGTCTTCATGTTCGACCAACCCCTCCATTGTACAAACTACACAACTGTTCATACTCATTGCTCAAATTATAAAACTGTAATTTACATATATTACGTAGTTATGTTTATAAATGTTTTATCTTCTTGTGTAATTATTGTTTCAACACAAAATGGTATGAATTTATATCTGGATGTTTTTCGTTAATATTACTTTCTATTGTAGTTATTTTATGATAAAAATTGTAATATTCTCAAACAACGCCATTCCTTACATTATAATGGCTTTTCAATGGAAACTTGGCGAAATATTGGCACCAAATTTGGCTTGACGACCATGTTGGTGATAAATTTTGGTTACTTGGTGACCTTATGGATGCTTTTGGAAATTACTGAAGAAATCTATTTCACCACGATTTATGGCATAAGCGGATTTTTCGAGAAAGCGCTGTAAGGTAGGGAGAAGGATCCCCTAGGTCAAGGGTCGGCAAACTGCGTCTGCTGAAACGTCGGCTGTTTAGTTCCATTCGCAAATATCATTTATTTTATCAACAAAAAAAAATTAAAAATCGTCATGAATCTATTAACGAGGATTATGCCTTCCGACTTGTCTCATTTGCCAATAAAAACTCGCACATAATAAGAAATAAAATTTAGAGAGACACTTCACTACAAAACACACTCAGTTTGCTAGTAAATATCCAGCCGGCGAAGAACGAAAAAAAAAGCTGTCGCGAGCTCCAAAAACAAAAACAGGAATCAAGTTCCATGTTAAGTAGCTGGACGCAATCCTACATGTAATGTTAATCTGGCAAGCTTCGTGGTATCACAAGAAATTGCAAAAAAAGGCAAACCATTCACAGATGGTGAGTATGTCAAAGATTGCTTCATACGAGCATCTAAAGAACTGTTACGTGATTTCAAAAACAAACCAGAAATCTTGGGGAAAAAAATCAAAGATTTGCCACTATCAGCTAAAACAGTACAGGATAGAATAGCTAAAATGTCTTCAAATGTAACATATTTTCAGGTGGAAGATATTCAACTTTCTTCTGCCTTATCACTTGCAGTAGATGAGTCTTGCGACATAAAAGACACGGCACAAGTTGCCCTTTTTGTCTGGTATATTTCTTCCCAAGGTCCAAAAGAACTTCTAGGATTGCTACCGCTCTCGTTACAAACTAGAGGGGAAGATATAGCGAATGCCGGGAAAAAATGCCTTGAAGACAATAAGATCGATTTAAATAAAATCGTTTCAATAGCAGCTGATGGAGCCAGATGTATGACAGGAAAAAGTAAAGGGCAACAATGATTCTTCAGAGCAAAATAAACCACGAAATTCTTACGTTTCACTGCATAATATATCAAGAAGCGCTTTGTGCCCAAATATTTCCAGCCGAAATCATGAATTTGTCAATCTTTTTGTTAAGATTTTTAACAGCATCTTTCCAAAAGCACTCTACCACCGTCAGTTTAAAGAATTCTTAAATGAAATAGAGACTCAGTATTCCGACCTCCTTCTTCACAATAAAGTGCGATGGCTTTCCAAAGGTAAGGAGTTGAAACGTTTTGTTTTGTGCTTGAAGGAAATACACTCCCCAATGAAAAAGGCATTAATCACCCTGAATTAGAGAAAGACAAATGGTTGCTGTATGGTGGATATCACAGCGAAATTAAATGAGCTGAATCTAAAACTGCAAGGAAAGGGAAACCCAGCCTATGTTTAGGTAGAAAAATTGTTTTGTTTCGAAGAAAAATTAATTTTTTTGCAGAAGATATTCAAAACGGTAAAAATTACTTAATTTTCAATTTCTAAAGCAATATCACGATAAAACCAGTGCATAGTTATAAAAAAAAATTAAAAATGAATTTGCTGACAGATTTGACCAATTCAAAAACAACAAAACCACTCTATCATTCATAGTAAATCCTCTCAACACAAATAGTAACGAAATTCACATTGAGCCATCTGGAATTGATACTGGATCTCTAGAAATGCAATTGATCGATTTAAAAAGTAAAGTTTTGTGGAGTGGAAAATTTACAGAGTTGAAAAGCAAGTTGGAAGAGTTGGAGGTCCAGAAATGTATGTACGTAATGCAACAAATTGACAACTTTAAAAGAAATAACGCGAGTTGAGACACTTATATTCGACGCATGGAATAGTCTTCCAGATTGCTACAGTGAGGTGAAGAAGTTGGCATTTGGAGTGATCAATATCTTCGGATCGACATATTCGTGTGAGCAAGCGTTCTCTTACGTGAATATAATTAAAAGTAAAGTAAGAAGCCAACTAACCAATGAAAATTTAGAGTCGTGCATGAAACTTAAAACAAGTTATGAGCGAAATTTATCCAAACTTTCTAAAACCATGCAAAGCCAACGCTCCCATTGAATTTGTTTGCTCAAATGTATGTTATTTTTTTATTTTTAAAAACAAGTTACATTGTTTAGTAAAGTTAAAATTTTTTACTTGTGTGAATATATATATATAACCCTGCAAAGCCATCACTCCCATTGAATTTGTTTGCTCAATTGTTTGTTATTATTAGTGTTGTAAGTAAATGTTTAATTGTTTTAATATATTTTTTACTTAAATAATAAGTAATTATCTAATAATGCCACATATATATTATCTAATGCTATTTATTGTTGGCAAGAAAAAATTTTGTGGCTCTTTAAAAACTTTGAAATTTTGTAAATTGTAATTTTTGGCTCTTCCGACCCAAAAGGTTGCCACCCCCTGCCCTAGGTAAATCACTTTTGGTTCTCCTCTTCAATTAAATTAAACTTTTTACGGCCCATTTTTACCAACTGTACCTTAAGTTTTGATAAATTTATTACATCATCACAAAAACTTTTTTATATAAAGGGAGACTAGCATATGTAATTACTGGCTACATTTATATAATTCATTTATTAAACACTATTTACGCTTAGATACATTTAATATAGATTTTAGTTCTAAAGAAAAAGTCATTACATTTAGACATGTGTTAGTGTGAAGATAGTTGTTTTTATCTTGAATAAAAGAATATATAGTAAAATGCAGTCCAATATTCTCTAGCTGGAACATGCAATTCATACCATTACAGTTTAGTGTATGTATGAGAAGGAAGTGAAAAAATTAAATAAGTTGCCACTTAAAATAAAAATAAGTGTCTGATTTTTTTCTTTACCTAAATTTTCAAGGGTTTCTTTAATTAATTACATAGACCACACACAAAGCTGCTCTTGGGCACTTTATTTAAGAATAGTTATGTTAAATAGACGCTATGAGAAATACTGAACAAAAACAAGATGAAAATATTCAAAATCATTTTTTAAAAAATGACGGTTAAATCTGCACGATTTTCGAAAAAAAAAAGTATCGTATTTACTCGAATCTAAGTCGCACTATTTTTCCAGTGTTAATGCTACTGAAAATGTGGAGTGTGGTTTAGAATCGAAGGCGAAATATTTGTTGGACGGGGGAAATTGAGTTTCCTCCACTTTCAAAAAGAAAAATGTAATCGCCAGTATTTGCATCGATGGCTTTTCCCATTCCGCAGTTTATCTCCAGTATTCGGTCTATCCTAAACGTCGTTGTCTGCTCGTGTTTAGGTATTTTTTTTTGAATACGCTTTCTTTTAATCACCTAAACATCACATATATCGATAATGACATCAAGATGAGTTCATTAAGACGCAAGTATGAAAAGGGGGGGGGGAAGGCAATTTTATTTGCAGAAAAAAATGGAACCAGAGCAATGACCACTGAAAATATGGCACGAGAGAAACAAATATACGTCGATAGTGCAAACAAAATAATATAATTTTTGCTTATAAATGTTCAACAGTCTTCAATAACTCTTTTAATTTCTTCTATAATACAGTGGATGATCGGTTAACGAACATAATCCGTTCCAAGACTATGTTCGCTATCCGTATTGTTCGTTAACCGATCATCGATTCACTATAGACTTTTATGTGAAATTGATTAATTCGTTCTGGAGACCCTAAAAAAATGAAATCAAAACCGAAACTGATGGTCTAATGTGTATGAATATTCTATTGGATTTTTTTTTTCAATATAATTTTGAAGTTTAATTGGTAAGCAACATAATTCAGGAGAGATGAAAAACGATTTTTATTCCGTTTCTCATATTTCACGTATTTTTACGGCGGTAGCGCGTCACACCGGCACCTTTATATTTTATAGTCTGCACTGTTTGAAAAAATTAAGAATTCGCTTAATTTATTTGCCATGCCAGCAAATCCCCTCGCCCATAACTTATCAGCTGTTAGAAAATATTGATATTCATTATGAAATTCAAGTATTCAAGTGTGTATTGATTTTAGTCATAATAATAATTATTGAATGACCTTTAAATTCATTGTTAATTCAAGTTTCATTTAGTAATTATCAGTACTAAGCATGCTTTAAACATTTCTCCTTTCATTGATCTTATTTTGTATGCAAAATGATAACAAGTGTTTAATATTCATTTTTTTCAGAGCCGAGAAGTGTTCGTTAGAATTCGTTTTGTTCATTATCCGAATATGTGTTCGTTGTCAAAACACAAAAATTCTTTCTTGAAAGTGTTCGTTATCCGAATATGTGTTCGTTATCCGATCACAAAAAATCTTTCGTGAAAGTGTTCGTTAACCGATTTGTTCGTTAACCAATCTGTTCGTTAACCGATCACCCACTGTACATTCTTTTAAATGTTTCATAGAAAATACATCAGATGGCACGGAAGACGACATCGTGTGGGAAAATGGCGACGCCGGCACCAATTCCGTAGTCGTCTGTGTGACGATGGAAGTGACGAATCATTTTCGAAACATGATACTGACAATTAGAGTAATTATAGGTTCATGTATGTATTTGAAAGTTTTTAATGCTGGTAAAATAAATAAATTATTAACTTCTTATTATTTCTCAATATTTTTTTTAAAGAAAATTTTTAAATATAGGATTTTGATGAATCTTTTACAATTTTTTATTTTTTTTATTTTTCTCAACGACGTGTAGAGAATTGGGCGTGCGGCTTAGAATCGATGGTGACTTAGATTCGAGTCAATACGGTATATATATTTTGTCGTTATTCAGAGAGAGTCACTATTTCAACTTCTTGCTTACAGATTAATTAAGATAATTATACTCGTTATAATCGATAGGCTAAAAATATAAAATTAGTAGGTTTTCTATTTTTATTCATGTTTAAAAGAAAAGTGATGCTTCCTAAAATTATAACCGTATAATTTCTCATTTAGGTTAATATCCGTAGGAATATGGTTACATTTAAAAGAGAGAAACTTGATAAGCAGAGATTAGATAGCTAACTCGCGTAAGTGCTCTTAAAAATCGATACAACGCCGCGGAAGTTACGTGTGATCAACCCTTTCAGACATCATTTAGCTGTTCTTGCTCTAAATATCGGTATTATTTTTGGAACTGAATTTTTTTTATTGCCGCCATATCTGCATACTACCATTATTCAAAAATTCCAAAAAGATATCATTCATGGAAATTAACATAAATACATTTCCTTATATATATTTCTTATTCAAAATATTTTTTTCTCTAGTTATAAATTCTTAGCTCTGGTGTCGTCCTCGTTACTTGACCATGGTTCAAAATTACGCGAGGTCCGTCACCAAAAGCCCTCGAGAACCTGAATAGTGTGACGTTAATATTCACTCAATTACTCGAGATAAAATATTGCAAAAAATAGCATGCTTTCAGAACTACAACTTTTTAAGTTTTCATAAGGCGCGTCATTTCCTTTAAAAAAACATTAACTTCGAAAAATGTAGAAGTTTATTATTTGTTTTTATGCTCATCACCCTTTTTTTATTTTTAAAGCTATCATTTTTATACCCGGGCGTATAACACATAACGCACACCCGTAAATTTCGATATTATTTTTTGTGTTAAAAGTGCGCGTTATACGCCCGATTTTACAGTAATATAAATTTCTCTTCTATTTTTATTCAAGTAACATTTAAATCAAAACAAATGTTCACCGCGATGAAAAGTATCGGTCAAACATATGTATTTTTAAAAGCAATTCCGCATTCTTTCAGATGATTGACTGATTACAGTAATTACGCGTTAAACTTGTCAGAGCACTCGATTAATTAAAGTATAATGGTAACACAGCGAGAAAGTTTCATTCAGCGGTCCTTTCAAGTCTGTGTTTTACGCCTATAACTTAGACTAATCGTAATGGTTATGTACAATAAATACTTCCTCAAAACCAGCTTTTAAGTTACATATAAACTATTTAATAGTATTTTTGGAACCATTGACCTAGCATGTAATTGAGCTTGGGTGTGATATGACTGCAGAAACGATTTAGCAATTTAAATTATTAAAGTAACAGTGTGTGATTCGTTTTGTTACCCACAATCATTTTAACATCATCAATAACAATCGTAAATAAAGCAAATATCATGTTAATAGCAGAGCCTAATATAGAATATGCTGATTATTATACCCAAAGGGGTCTTCGCTCATCAACTAGTTCTTAAAGTTCTTTTTCAAGTCTTCGATTTGTTTTGTTATCTTAAATCATAATGAGATAACAAGGTAGAAAACTGTACTGGTCCTAAATTATCTGCAACAATGCCATGTTAACAGGCTCACTTTTCCGCTTAGGCACGTGCCTAGGGCGCAAAAAATTGGAGGGGGAAAAAAAGGGAGAAAAAATTAAAATTATAGCAAACATAACACCACCTAGCGAGTCGTGAGAGAAGTATTTCTGCCCTTGAGAGAGTGAAGACTGAAATGAGATCCACTATGGAAAATGAAAAGCAAAACAGTTTGATGCTGCTTTCCACTCAAAATAATATTGCAATGGAAATTGATTATAATGATGTTGTGACGTCTCTCACGTCCTTCTTCTAACATAACTCCTAAGTTCTTTGACGGCCACGATTAATGGCAAAACTTTTCCAACCCAATACCAAGAAGAGAAACGGATCGAATATGTAAATGAGATATACTTTAAAAGGATAGAAAGTTTGATGAGAAAGAGCGGCAAGTCTAGAGATAACTTAGTGTGGAATCATTCGGATCAAGTGTTAGTCGTCCTATAGCTCTGGAAGAAGGATACGTTCATCTCAATTAAATTATAAGAAAGTCTGAATCTTCTCATCTAAAATTACGTTATAGGTATTACCTCAATCGATGAAAGAAGGTGACTCTGCAAAAGGAAATATTTTGTATAGGAAGTTAGATTAGTCAGTTAATTTATTATAATTAAGATAAGTGATCTAGTTTCGCGATCTGACTTGAATATAAGGTTTAATTGGGTGTTAACTCTCTTTAAGAAAGTTGTTAATTAGAATTAAGTAATATAAGTTATTCTTAATAAAAGTTGTGTTAAGAATCCAAAATGTCTCATCATTTAGATAATCCCACACCTCTAGCTTACGCGGATCCTACTAGACATAGTCATCACAGGATGGCTATGTCGCAATGTTATTAATAATTTTCTCGAAAAACGAATAGTTTTTCGAAGAAAACCTTCGTTGTACAAATACAATGACAGTGACTCAACGAAGAATAAGATGTCGAAAAGGAAAAGACAGTAAAGCGATAAGCGATGAAACAGACGATAATTAACAAGTTGAAAACAATTTATGCAATAATGTATACTCTATACTGTAATTGCAAACGATTTCATTAATTTACTGTACGAATTTACAAAAGGGTGGGTGGTTCGTAATGCCGTAAAGTAAGAAATGAACAAGAGTGGCCAAACGATAACACTATTTTTCCTTATAAGGAAAGGATAGTGGTATGGTCGTATACGATTGTCAGTCCAGGACTCGGCGGGTCCACAGGTGGTGGATTATGGGAAGACTATCCAAACAGCAAAAACAAAGAGAGTAAAAGGTAAAGGGACAATCCGTCCTGAAACTAAACAGGAAAAGTAAGAACTGAAGGAGAAAGGGTGCCTGGGAAATAGGGGAACTATTGAAGGGGCGTAACTATTGAAGTACCTAGGGTGCCGGGGAGGTTAAAAATGGCCCTGCATGTTAATACGAGAATTTTAAATCCCAGTAGATTTAAAGAGCTCCAACTTCTCTCACGACAATTAAGTGGAATCAAAAATCGAATACACGACTCGACAGAAACGTATCTGTTGACGGACATGAACACTTAGCTATCGTAGCAGTAAAGATTAAGTTTAACTCTTTCGCCAATTTGATGTAACGGAAATTATTTTAAGTGAAATATACAGCTTAGTTAAATAAACGTAAAGTTTATTCACATTGGTAGCGATACTGATGCATGTAGTCTTTCTTATAAAATACCAAAAAATAACCAAAAAGGGTTTTAAAAAAAATTTTTTTAGGGGGGAAGGAAGATGTGATATAAAGAAATCATGACTTTGGGATTAACTAAAATATTTTACTTGATTTTTATCCCAGTTTTCATCCATTTAAGGATCCACTTAGAAATACTTCTGTTTATGTAAATGCAAATTAATATATCAGTCTCATTAAGTTTAAAAAGTAATTAGTTTACGAAGTCGCTGCTGTTGATTGTTGAAACTGTTTTGGCGAGTTTGATCTGAACTGCATAACCTGTGAAACGAAAACTCTCGAATTCCCTTCCAGGACAGTTACAAAGTGACTAACCTTTGCCCACCCGCTTCGTTGTGTATTTCATGATGTTGTAGTATGACTTAAATATATACACTACTGGCCATTAAAATTACTACACCAGGAAGAAATGCAGATAACAAAATGTGATATTTATTAGGCAAATATATTATGCTATATATAACAAGTGATTAAAATATCAAGAAATTTGGTTGCATAGATCCTGAGAAATCAGTACCCAGAGCAACCACCTCTGGCAGCAATAACAGCCCTTATACGCCTGGGCATTGAGTCAAACAGAGATTGAATGACATCTACAGGTACAGATGCCCATGCAGCTTCAACACGATGACACAGCTCACCAACCATAATCACTGGCGTATGGTGACGAGCCAGTCACTCGGTAATCATGAACCAGACGTTTTCAATTGGCGAGAGATCTGGTGAACGTGCAAGCCAGAGAAACAGCCAACAGTTTTCCGTATCAAGGAAGGTCCGTAAATACCGTAAACAAGCGGTCGTGCATTATCCTGCTGAAATGTAGGGTTTCGGCTGGCTCGAATGAAGGGTAGAGCCGAGGATCGTAACACATCAGAAATGTAACATGTACTGCTCAAAGTGCCGTCTATGCGAACAAGAGGTGACCGAGACATGTATCCAACAGCACCCCCATACCATCACCCCAGGTGATGGGCTAGTATGACGATGACGAATGCACGCTGCTAATGTGCTTTCACCACGATGCCGCCAAACACGGATGCAATCCTCAGAATCCTCAAACAGAACCTGGATTCATCTGAAAAAATGTCGTCTCGCTATTCGTGCGCCCAGGTTCGTTTTTGATCACACCATTGAAGACGTCCCTGCCTGTGTTGCAGTATCAAGGGTAGCCGTAGCCATGGTCTCCGAGTTGAGTCCATGCTGCAGCAAACGTCGTCAAACTGTTCGTGCAGACGCTTGTTGCCTTGCAAACTACCGCAATTATTGACTCAGGGTTAATGACGTGGCTGCACGATCCGTTACAGCCATTCGGGTAACATGCCTGTCTTCTCGGCTGCTAATGAAAGGGGGCCGTGGAGATCCAGCACGGCATTCCGTGTTACCTTCCTGAACTCATCGATTCCATATTTTGCTAACAGTCATTAGATCTCGACCGACGCGAGAAGCAATACTGCGACACGGTAAACCGCAATCCCGGTTCGTTACATTTCGACCTTTCTCAATGTCAGAAACGTGCTGGTACGCATTTCTGCTTCCTACATGATATATCAGAACAACTTTTCACCAGGCCACAACATTCAAATGCAATTTGTGTATGAGAAACCGGTTGAACAATTTCTCATTTAAACACATTGCAGGTATCACTACCGGCGCCTGATTTATCTGAATACGCTGAAAAGGTAATCATTTGCATATCACAGCATCTTCCTGTCGTTTAAATTTCACGTTTGCAACATGTTGCCTTCTTGGTGTAGCACTTTTAATGGCCAGTAGTGTATATATATTATGTTACTGTTATCAAAGTCCTAGCCATAAATTTAAGATTTAATTGAAAAACATTCTTATAATCGTTGTCACTTCACTTAATGACAGGACTTGAATTTCTAAGTTTCTAAGACAAAATTATATATATATGTCTATCTTTTACGCCCCCGTTTATAACTCCTCTCTCCTTTGAGAGTTGATTTCCTTAAAACCTATCCTTTGCGATCTTAGCTCAAAAAAGAAATATGTTTGCCAAATTTCCTGTTTGTAGGTCTAATAATTCGAGTAGATGATTTTTTTTATGTCCTCGAAACTCCTTTGAGAATCAATTTTCGCTAAACCCATCCTTATCGGATTCTGCTTAACAAAGAAATGTGGTGTTTTTTTTTGTTTTTTTTTTTTTTTGTATCTATAACGGCCCTGTAATACCTCGTAAACCGTAATTGAAAGTCAATTTCTGCAAAATCCGTTCTTAACGAGTTTCTTCTCTGAAAGAAACATATTTACAAAACTTGAATGTTGTTGTAATACAAAAAAGAAATTTTTTATCTATAACCCCTCCCCGTAACCCTCTTTTGGTATCTATTTAAAAAAATCCCGTTCTTAGTAGATCTCTGCTCAACAAAAGAAACATGCCTGCCACATTTTATCTCTATAGCTCTAATAATTCTGGAGATTTCAACGGTCAAATGTTGTTTCTGATTTTATTTTACGAAAAACTGGGAATTTCGGACGATATATCAACTGATGACCATCGTCTATGTATAGGCCTAGGCCTACCACGATATACCCTCAATACTTATTCAATCTAAAGGTGGCAGTCGGCCGAGCTGGTTTGTGCGATTGTAAGTCATGCATATTAATTTGTTTCGTGTTATTGTTTGTATGAGTATTTGATAACGTATGTTATGCATTGTCTACTTTTAAGGGTCATAGATCGGGTCTCTGTTTGTGCATGGGCCCAGGCCTCAAGAAATCTTAAGACGTCCCTGCACACACACATTGCTAATTTCAAGCTTAAAGGTCTCCGCACACCTGATGCAATTTACCAGCAAGATAACGCCCCGTGGATGGGGTACGCAGTTGTTTCGGCTCGAAGGCCACTGGTGGAAGCGGATACCGGAAAGCGCCATCTTTTAAAAATGATTGCATTCATTAGTTATTTTTGCACATCAGGAAAGGTATATATTTGTACAATATATAAAAACAATAAATATAAGTTAAATAAAACGGTGACAGTATTTTATTCAATTTATTTATTGTGCTAATTTCATATAATCTACAGCAACAAGTACATTTAATTTTAGAATCAGTTTAATGAGACAAATGTACCCAGTGGCGTAATGGAGAATATTAGAGCCCCCTTGCAAAGTCAGGTTTTGGACTCCAAACTGGATCTTACAAAGGGTACGTGGCGTTAGTCAGGCTTTGGGCCCTCTCACTGGCGTAGCTAGCTCTGAGGGGGACCTTTTTTAAGTATGGGAGCCCTGTTAGTGGTACTGTAGTAACACATGTTGAGGCCCCTGTAGCTTGGGGGCCCCGTATCATTCATACGGCTGATACAGCGGTAGCTACGCCCCTGGGCCCTCTAACATCCTTCTCCCACCTCCGTAAAGTGGGGATGTGCGTTACGCCACTGAATGTACCTTATCACACATTTCTACAACTTTTTTGAATTTAGGAGTTAGTGAATATTAACGTCTCACTATTCATCTACTCGAAGGCTTTAGGCAATGGACCTCATAAATTTGAACCATGGTCAAATGACGAGGATGACACCTGAACTGGCACCCCCCTGTCCTAGATTCCCCACCAAGGACGTTTGAGCCTTGACATATTTAATGTATATCGGTCCCTTCTGCACGGCGGGTCTTCAGTGGTACCAGGCTCGAAATCAAGACACACAGACCACGACTCTGTTACCTTGACCATTAGGCTACCGAGGCCACTGAATTTAGGAGTGAGATTGCTCGTTCAAATTCTTATCACAGCCTGTAAGTTACTGTCAACCAACTTGCATCTTGACTGATTTGATATATTGACGACTTTGAACTATTTTTTGGTACTTTCTTTTATATTTTTTGACGAGAGTTGGTGTTCTCACTAGCACAGACGACCGCTTCTAGTACAGTCTGCAATTCTGTTGGTTTCAAAAAATTCTTTTAAATCGATCGATAAATGAATAACCTTTTGAAGTCTAAATGTTTAAGTGCTTTAAACATCACTGACAGGATCTTTTTTTGATGAAGAAAAATAACTGCTGCACACGTTTATCACATTGAGTAAAGCTCTGACTGATTTAAAGCATGGATGGGAGACTATAATTTTTGCAGATGGTTTTCAACGAATGACAAAATATAAAATTGTCTGCTGCACTTAAGTTACAACAAATTATCTAGAATTTTTGTATCAGAACTTATGACATGACTAAATACACTCGACTGATACTTTCAAAATCATGCAAATAAAATTCATACAGTACTTAATTAAAGGATTGAAACAATTGAAAAAAAAAGCATTTATATTTTGACTAGATTATTTATTAGACATACATGCACACATACAAATAAAGAAAAAAAAATTTTTTTTTTCTTTTTTTTTACAAAACTTTGGGAAAGTTTCACCAATGTAATAATTCTTTTTTTTTTTTTTCTTCTTCAATCTACAGAGTTTATAATGGCAGTGTTTTGAAAAAAAGTTTATTAAAAACAAGTAATTTTTTGCACAGTAGTTATTATAATATATAATACCTCATAATATTTAACATTATAAATTGACAGAAAAATAAAATCCAGTTCTGTTACAAAAAAAAAAAAAAAAATCTAAGTATGATGCCACATTTAAATCTAATAAATTGAAATATAATTGAGAGAGGTGATACATATACATCAATACATATTCAACTGATACATAATTTCTACTTTAATGCATGATTTTTAAAAACATACAAAGTCTATTGAATATTACATGTATAAAAAATGAGTTTTATAATTTTTCACCATAGTATAATCAGAATAATATTAATATCTAGGATACATCAAGCCAGCAATGTTCCAAAAAAAGATTTTTTTTTGAAATTATATTTTTCCCTATTTTAATAAAATCAATCAAATAATATAAACAAATACTTAATTAGCCGTCTCAAAAGAAACTGTATTCCTTTCACGTATAATATGCATATATTTTTTTTAAAACTTTCAAAAAAGGGATTTGTGCATTTTAAAAGAAATGGAATATATCCAGAAATTCAAAGACATATCATTTTTTTTCCTTCTGGATGAGAAAAAGAGTCGCATTTATTCATATTAAATAGGAACAAATGAAAAAAATTAATCTGCAACACATAAAAAGTATTTTGTAAAACAGCTACACATCGAAATTGGAAAAAAAAAAAAATTTATTTATTGTATTATTTTTGCAGTCAAAAACTTATAAAAAAATAAAATTTTTACATTCCAGGAACATAATTTTTGAAAATGCAAAAATATTACAATTCTACACAACAAACAACAATAAACAGACCAGATGCAATCACTTATATAAGCTACAAGAGAAGATCTTCAAGACAGACTTTCAAGTTCATACTTTTTTGGGGGGGTTCTCATGTACCCCCCTCCAAGATACAAAAGACCATTCTATATCAATAAACAGGTACTTGAAAACATTTAATAATAAAACTTTAGAAACACAATTTTAAACAACTAAATTAAGTATTAGTTATGATACAAAATGTTTACAACTGTTTCATAATAAATGTAAATAACATTATTCAAATATTTAAAGATGCATTATAAACATAACATCGAACAGCTAGATTAGTTAAAATAAAATATCTCTTAAATTCATAAATATTTTTTAAACTAAAAAGAATTTGAATACCTGCATGTAATTTTAAAAGCACAAACTGAAGATATTATCAAGAATTTTTCACAGAAAAAGATAAAATTTGAATACAAAATTTTAAAAATTTGTATTCAAAACCATCTTTATTAACCATTTAAAAAATGTACAGCAAAAACATTTCATGGATAAACCAAAAATACTGTATGCATTTGTGAACTAATTTTCTCTCATGTGTTTGAATAATTTCATTTTGATCACTAAAAGCTATCATGATCATATATTCTTATGAATTTGTATTCAGTTGCTTGATTGATTGCTAGTTAATCAACTCAAGCTAGCTTAGAATCAACACAAGAGCTATAAGCAATGAATCTCATAATTCTGAATCACAAGTGATAGTATCCTTCTTTTTAATTTTTTTTTTGTATTTTTTTATTTAATGTATAATAAAATTTACAAACAAAATTGTTATTACTAAAAACAAAATATAAATAAAAATTTTGAATTCTATTTTACACATAAAAATGTGCAAATTTGAATTTTTAATAGTTTAAGATAAATTCAGTGCAAAATGATTATTGTAGGAAATTCAGTATAAATTATTAATGCATTAACTAATCAAGAAAAACTGATATAATAAAAACATTCAAATCGGTGGGCAAATATAAACATCCCGCAAAAACTACTGCAACGTTTCAATGAGAACAAATTTTTAAAATTGTATTTCTCTTTCATTTCTTTCAAAAACAATTGTAAAATAACAGATATAAATGCTGTATGTGAAAAGATAATATGCATGCACAGCTAATAAGTGGCAAATGCAAATTTAAAACATTTCATGCATAACCGACATTAACTAGTGCTACTAGTTCTTAGGAAGTGCTTAATAACAATACCTAAGTTGACCCTAAAAGCTTTTCTATATTGCACAGTAGACACTGAAAGAACATTTGCTGGAACGAAATAATATAAATATTATAAATGCACAATAAATGAACACAAAGATAGAAAAAGAAATGAGAAGAGTTTTCTCATTTGATACCATAATAAAAAAAAGGTATTTATTTTAAGCAAATATAAAAAGCATTTTAATTTAAGCTAAAATATAAACATTTATATGAGAAAATATGATGCATAACAATTTTTAATAAGTGCAAACATATAAATATGTAATAAAGGTTCAGAGATGAAGTAAAAATATGAAACTTCAAAAATTAACATTATTAAACATTATACTAAACAGATTGTTAACACAACTATTTTTTAAAAAAATGGATTAGTCTCAAAAGTTCTCCTATGAATTGCATAAGTAATTAAATCACAGCAAAAGTTAAGATTTCATTGACTAGATAAATAAGAAACAGAAAATAATCCAATTATATTTACAGCATCAAATTGAACAGGGGAACTATAAAAAAAGCTCTAGAAAAAGAAACTTTGTAAAATGTCTTTTTTCATAATACAATTTTTCATACTGATTAAACATAAAATTGCTGATTCTTATTAGCCATGTGACGATCTTTTCTCTCATAACACATTAATTGAAAAATTCACAAATATTTAAATGTTTGATTCTTTGGAACATAAAATAGAAACGATATGTATTTACTAAGCAACTGGAACATCCATGGCTAAAAAGTTATAACAAAATAAATTTTGCACTGCAAGTTTGATAAAGCTATCTAACGCTTAAGATTTCAAATACAAACAACTAACAGAACAAATTCAATTGGACATTTTGTAACTTCAAATATAAAAATGCCTACACAGAACAAAAGTTTTCTAGTTCAACTACAAAACATGTATTAATTGCTGAAGCCTTTTTAGTAAAATCCCCTTTTTGTTGGATGATTTTTCATGTACTACAAAGTTATTAAGTAATT
>BMAV01016263.1:553714-575388 GCA_019973955.1 Trichonephila inaurata madagascariensis | reverse complement strand
TTTACAATGTAATTAACCAAATTATTTTAAATATATAAAGTGATAGATGTATTTAAAAACAAAAGTTACGTATCATACATTTACATCCATATTTCCTAAAGGGGAAATTTCACAGGCTTACTACCTACTTTTAGAATAACATGAAACAGAGGTGATATATATAGTTTTTTGAAATAATCACTCACAACAAGACTGGTACAAACACTTTACAAATACATATAAAAAAAATGAAGTGAAAACATTTAATGTAAAAAAGAGCATTAAAAATATATAATTAACTTATGATCAATTACCCATCATTAGAATACATTTTTTTCAGATAAACAATAGTTAACTTATACTATATAGATGAATTCACTAAATAAGCTTACCGTATATTTCCGAAAATAAGCTGATCCCTGTAAAAGACGAGAAGTAATCCAAGAAGCTTACCAAAATTCAACACCCACATATTAATCGAAATGAAAAAAAAAAAAAAACCATGAGGGCATAAATGCTGCCAAGTGGGTAAAATATTTTCCAATCAAACCACTGTAAAGTAAAACAATAACTTTAGTTTTGGTAATCCTGTCTGAAATTAATATAACTTTTCCATTCACTTGTTGTATATTTGTCCTTTTCTTACTTTCTATGCCAATTTTTGTGTTTGTTTGGAAAATGAGTGGGAAGAGAAATTTGTACTTAGCAAACACCGGCAGTGACGTACACAAGGCTCTCCTACCCCATAAAAGGCCACCTATCCGGTGATCCTGACTGCTGTGCTGTTGGGCCTGGATTTGAGTCTTGGAGCAAACGTGAATGTTTCTAAATGTATAGTGCAATTGCAGCATGGAAGTACTCTACATAGCTGTTGAGCCACAAGTCCTCTTGTGAGGTTGATGGAAGGGAAAGAGAGGTGAGGCCCCCTGACTACCCCAGGGTGTTCTCCCTCTAAATTGGGGTGGAACAGCGAAATTGAACTGTCACCTGTATGGCGCTCAAAGCTACGGCTAACAACATGCATAAATCTAACCCCTTACTGCAATGAATTTCGGGAGCCTTGATCTGATGTTACTGTCGATCAGGTGGCGTAAGTAACTCCATAAAAGTCTATAAGCCACTCACACAAGGTGATTGTGTTAACTGAAAATTTTAGTAACAGTATGGCTGCTAGGCATTTCTCTGTAAATGTGAAAATATTCAAGTGGATGAAAGAACATTTTGGATTGGGTGAGATGCCAAAAAAAAGTAGTTCCTGATCACTGATCTATATATCATATTGTATATTTCATATGCCTACATTTCATATGCATTCAGACATCCCAATGAGTGACTGTGAAGTTTGCAAACTATTTGGAAACTCAGATTCCAACACTGATTTTGAAGGATTGTGTGGTTTTTCTCTTTCCTTTTTAGAATAAAAGTTCCTTCAAAAACATAAAAAAAGTTAAGATTAAAATCACTAGAGCATAACTAATAGAAAATGTAAAAAAAATTTTTTTTAAATTTCATTTCTTTTACAGATTAGCAGATTTATATATATAAGCTGACCTCTCCTTATTTTAACTCTAAAAAGTTCACAAAATTCTCAGCTTATTCTTGGAAATATATGGTATATATAACTTAATAAGATTCCTAATTTTAAAAAAGTTTTCAAAATGTCTTTTAACTTAAGTATATTTTTTCATATACACAGAAAAATATTAATTTTCTTTATATTTTGATTATTTATTTTCACCGAGTTCAAAAGAACTGATCATTTTCTTTCTCATTCAAATGATCAGCTTTGGAAAGAATAACTTCTTATGATATAGATAAATTTCACCCTCCACTTTTAATAAAAAGATAGAAAGTTATTTGCAGATAAAGTTATCTTCTTGTGATTTGAAGAAAATAATATGTGTTTACTTTCTTTGTGTATGATGAGATACCCTTTAATTATAAAATATCTCAAAGTAAAGGCATATTTCCTTTCATTGGTTCTTTTTAAGATTAATTATATTAGAAAACAGTTATATTTCAGTCTTGTACAGCTGAAGAAAAATTATAATTTAATACCTATAACTCTTTTTTACACCATTACAATTACATTCAATTCAACTACTTCATTTATTTAGAAATGAAGCAATCGAATTGTTTGTTAATACCATATTGCTTTTCACATAACACATCTAATTATAAAAGGAATGTTTCAAAAACATGTTTTGAAATATGAAAAAACAAAAAATGATGCAATGAGAAACAGATGCATGAAAACCATAGTTAAGAGTCTTAGAGTGGTAATAATTTAAAAAGTGAGAGTATTATTCCCTTATATTAGACAACGTTAAAAGATATTACTCAATATTCCCTTTCACATGAAAACCAATGTTTACTCATGATGCTTGGAAAGCTTTGAAATAAAAAAAATGAACCTTGAAAACTGAAGAAGCAGTGCCATCTCCAGAATTACCATAGATTCAAGCATTTTAGCAACACTATAAATATTTTATATAATACAGTGTTCTCAAATCATTACACCAGAGAATAATTGTGTTCACCAAAAGTATCAAGCTCAAATGCTTTCTAAAAGTCAAATGGTATTAGAATCCTCAGCATCAAAAATAGCAAAAATCATAGCACCTAAGCTTAATGGCTGACTTCATCTCTCATGGAGTTAATACGAGCACAAACTTTTAAAGCAGGGCCTAATTTCATGCTCATGAGACTCATTAGATGATCTTCTTTCAAAAGCAAAAGTGCTTGTCCATCTATCTCTTGAGCTCTGAATTCATCTGCGTAATCTGAACAACCAGGCATATCCCGTACAAAGTCAACAACATCAGTTACCTAAAAAATAAACAAACAGTATAAAGATAAAATAAAAAAGGAAATAAAACTAAAATTATTTAATTATTTGAGCAGTTAAAGTGCAATTGTGAAGGAAACCTTCATAATCAGATAAATATATCAATAAAAAATCTTTCACTTCAGTAAAACAAATAATGAGTTACAGGCATCCACTAGTTGTACACATATTTTTTTACAGTGAAATACAAGAATCTCAAAAACTAAAAGAAAGCAATAAAATACTATTTGGCAATTCTGTAAACAAAAACACATAAATCTGAAAATTTAATTTACATAGAAATATATACTATCAATCTATATATATATATAAAGGAGGAAAGTGCAATATCTCTGAAACTATTAGACCTAAAGACTTGAAATTTATTGGGTTCATTCCTTTATGGAGTAGGGATCTTCTACAAAAGCAGTTTTGTGAAAATAGACCCCCAAGGGGAGGGTGAGAGGTTAAAGGGCATTATAGATAAATATTCTGCTTTTTTAACTATTACACTTAAACTTGAAATTTGGCAACCATGTTTATTTTGTTGAGTAGAGATCTACTAAAAAAGGGCTTTGCAGAAATTCACTTTGGAGGAGGGGTAACAGAAGTCTAAGATAATTCTACTTCAAAATTAGAAACTCAAGTCCTGTCCTTTTTAAATCAAGAGGTGAAGATTATAATGTTTTTCAGTGCAAGCGAATGCTTAAAATATATATATATGTATATATTTATACAATATCATGAAATGCCCTGCAAAGGGGGTGAGTATAATGGTAGGTTAACATATGTATTTTTTTACTTATTGCCAGAGCTTACATTAAGATTTTGTCATTGAAAAGCTAGTTAACTCACTATTTTTCTTACTTAATGTAAATAAACATTCACCTAATAGAGGAAATAATATACAAAACATTTTGTTCTCTTGTAAAACAGTTCTCAAAATTGTTAAATTATTTTCTAATTAAATCCACAGATATTTTACTATAATAAATGAAACATTGCCAATTTAGTTACTACCAATATAAAATGAATTCTCTCTGTATTTAGTTTTTCATATTGAGGAAAATACTTTGTACTGTGGTCTTAAATGTAATATGAGGTCACATTACAAAGTTTGGCTCACCAATACTTAATGAACATGTTTTTCTAGTTAAAATGCACATCAAAATAAGAAACATAAACTTAAAAATGTCAATAAAAAAAAAAAAAAATAAAACTTATAAGAAACATACATATACAAAAAACAAATTAAGATATTTGATCATCATGTGAATGGATACATCAAAATACATCCAGAACTTAGACAAAGCATACATTAAGGAGAAAATTTAAAAACCATTCAATTGTGACAAATGAAATTACAATATGGAAATTTATATTGAATTCTTAACTTATCAATAGCTAAATTAAATTATATTGAAGTCCATTTAATCCCTTAACTGCTAAGTAAAAGTTGCGTAATTCACTCCCCAGTGCCACTATTTTTCACACAAGCACACACAGTAAGGTGGTATATTGAGAAAAGGAAAAGCATAGATAAATAAACCCTTCTCTGAAATAAGCAAACCTTATGCCAACACTGTCTAGGTTATTGTACTGCATTTCAAAGCTTTCAGAGTAGTTTTACAGATAGCAGGACAAAGCAAAGATTTATAATTTGAAAAGGCATACTTATATGCCAGCGGCAGTTAAAGCAACAATTGAGCAAGGCATACACATATACAGTCACAGCAGTTAAAAGGGGTTAATCAATAAGCGTACAAAAATTTAAGTCTTTTTAATAATAAATTTATCCTTGTTAATCAATTTAGTTACTTTAATTTTTATAAGATAAAAACGAGAAAAGTAACAGGTAAATAAGCATTGGCATATCTTAATGATTATGAAGTATATTTGGAAATAGAAAACATAACTTGACCACACATTATCATCTTATTCATAAAAAAAATTATAAAAAAAAATCAAAAAATCAAAATAAATATAAAATATTAAATTAAACTAAAGTATAATGAATAATTTACGAAAATATTTTCTTTGTTCAGTCAATTTTTTGGAAGAAATGAATTCAATACATAGTGCAACTTTGAGATTTCTTAGATAGTTTCAAATATATAAACAACTTTACTGCTTACTCCTATCTGAAGCAATAAATTATTAATTAAGTGTATTTTTTCAGGTACTTGAGGCATATCATGTGTGTGTAAGTGAACAAGAAATTATTTCAAGACAATTTAATTTAACAATGTCTATTCCAGTAATATTTACATAAAGATTTTAACTTAATATTATTTGTTCATGATAAAAGACAAATATACTAACTGTCCATTTCAAAGGAGATTTAGAAGCAAACTCAGTATGAGAAACAGGTGGTGGTGGTTGTACTTCTTCTTCAACAGATACAACAACTGGAGAGGGTGGACGGCTTTCTTCCTCCTCCTCCTCTTCTTCTACTTTGCAAACCATTGGAGTTGAACTCTCTTCTACTTCCATGCTGGGCACTTCCTCAACTGGTTCTTCAGGAATCTCCACTTTATTTTCAATTATTTCTTCTTGCATGGGTTGTATAGGTTGTAAAGTATGAATATTCTAAGAGGTGTAAGCATAAAAACATATTTAACATCATATTCATATAAGTCTAGAATCTCAATATATTCCTTTCAATTTTGTGTAAAACTTTTTTAGATACTTCTTATAAAATTCAAAATTTAATACTTTTTGAATGCTGTCGACAAATTTTGGAAATTTTTTTAACAATGTATTAGAATTTTTGTTTCGATAAAAAACAATAAAAAGAATTTAAGATGAAATCTATAAATTATTTAAATGAAAATTAATTAGAATAAATGTCCTTAAAATTAAAACTTGTAGTTCACAGCAAAGAACTTAGTGATATTATATTAACAATGCTTTAAAAAGTTTTTATTTTAACTGTTTTAAAATTTCCTGAAAATGAAAATAAAAGAAAAAAATAACATTATGTAAAGATAAACTGTTTAGAATATCCAGAATGTACATTTTTTACAACCATGCTTTTTCATCAAAAGATCTGATAAAACAAATTGCAGAATCTTATTTTTCTAATCTATCTTCATCACAATTTTTTTTAAAAAAAATCACATTAAACTTTTTATACTACATTTAAAAAAATCTCAATAATTAACTAAGATTGCCTTAATAAATGCTTGCAAGTTTAAAAGAATCTGAAGCATTACAAAACACAAAATTTCAAATTACTAGAGGAAAATTCACAAATTTTACATACCCAATCTTTTTCTTCATACAGCTTACTTTCAGATTTTTTCCAGCTCTTCTTAGATTTCAACCCAAGCTTCTTCTTTTTAGATTTCCCTCCTGAAATTGAAGATTTTTGATTAAACAAGAATTAATTAAAAGGTAATCAATGAATGCTGTTTTGGTATAATTTAGGAAGTTAACAGCTTATCGACATTTATGCTACTTAAATTGTTTTATTTAAAATATTTAGCAATCTGATCACCTCTTTGTTTAAATAAATATACTTATCTTATTACACAAAAACTTCATGACTCCAAAATGAAATAAATATCACTGACAGTTTACTGCATTTATTAAATTATAGATAAAAAAGTCAAATTTGATGAAAATTCATCACTTGTTAATAAAGACTTCATTTAAATAATCTTAAAAGTTAGCAAATGAATGCTGTTTTAGTATATACTATAACCAAGTTGAAAATATAACTGATATCAACACTACTTATAAAAATGAGATAACAAAAAATCAGATACATAACACTTTAAAAAAATAAAAAAATAGTTATGCCAAAATTTTATTTTCGATATGAATTCATTTAATAAAATTAAATACCATATTTACTTGAATTTAAGCCACCATCAATTCTAAGCTGCACCCCAAATTCTTAAAATGCTTTCATAAAAAAAAGTCGTCATTGATTCTAAGCCACCCTGTATGTTCCCCCTCTACGTTTTGAGAAAAAATTAAGAAATTGTGTAAAAGGTTCATCAATATCTGATACATAAAAGAAAAAAAAAGTTTTTAATGAGAAATAATAAGAAGTTAATAATTAATTTATTTTACCAGTATTAAAAATTTTGAAATACATACATGAACTTATAATGATTCTAATTATTGGTTTCCCCATGTTTTGAAAATGATTCGTCACTCCCATTGTCACAACTGACTTTGGAATTGGTGCTGGCATCATCATTTTCCTACACATGGTGTTGTCTTTTATGTCACCTGATGCATTTGTTATGCAGCATTTAAAAAAATGTATTATGGTAGAAAGTAAAAGAGTTATTCAAGACTGTTGAACATTTGTAAGCAAAAATTATATTTTGCTAATGCCATTGACACATATTTGTTTAATCCATGTCTGATTTTCAGCGGCTGCTGCTCTGTATCTGTTTTTTTCTTCTTTTTTTCTAAATATAAAATTGCCTCCCTTTTCACACTTGCATCAGAGTGCACTCGTCTTGATGCTTTGATATCTTTGATGTTTAAGTGATTAAAAGAAAGTGTATACAAAAAAACTTCCTAAGTACGAACAGACAACGATGTTTAGATAAACTGTGGAATGCGATAAGTCACTGATGCTAGTGGCCCGAATGGACGATTACATTTTTTATTTTGAAAGAGGTAGAAGCTCAATTTTCCCCATCCATCAAATGTTTTGCCTTTGATTCTAAGCTGCACCCCAATTTTCAGTAGCATTAACACTGGAAAATTAGTGCAGCTTTGATTCTAGTAAATACGATAATTAAAAAAAGATACAAAGTGGAAAAATTTTTGCTCAAATATCACATTCTTAAAACAAATCTATTAAAAAAAAAAAAAAAAAACTGAAATGTTAAATTTTCTTTTTTTAATTAAAAATTATGATGAAATTAACAAAGTCAAAGGTTTGACATACCTTTTTTACTACTGCCTTTCTTTTTATGTTTTCTTATTTCTTCACCTACAAAAATCAACATAGAAAAGTTAAATGATTAAAATTAAATATTTTTCATATTTAAAGTTTAAATTTTGACTCTAAATATCCTTTTGAAGATTCAAACAGTAAGTTAATCCTTTTAAGTACATTAATATTCTTCATGAATTCAGTTTTTACATGGAAATTAAAGAATTTATATATAAACAAACTTTTCATTCTTATTCGATTGTTTATAAAAAAATTGAAAAATTGATTTACAAGCCAACTTTCCAGTTAAAAAAAATTGAAATGGAGTACAGTATGCTTCACATGGCAAATATTATAAAGAATAATCAATAAATTCTCACAAATGTAAATTAAAAATTTAAAACCTCCTATAAATGATACTTTGATCCCATGAAACCCAATATAACAAATGACTTCATAAGGAAGTACGCATTTAGTTACAATTTTTTCAATGGCATTTAATACTTTTTTAGTATTATTTCCAAAATTTATGAACAGCAAATGAAAAATACTACTTTATTAATATATCAATAATTTCATTCCATGCAATAGTTATTTACAAAAATCATCATTACACCTAAAAATTCATTATGCTTCGATATATTTATTTATGTTTTTATGATTATTTATAAAGATAAATTGTGTGATTTGCACAGATTTAAAAAGTTTACATAATACAAGACCTTAATTCATTAATTTCTAGAGGATTAAATACTAATTGAAGAATATGTAATCATACATGCTTTGAGCATAATTTTTTCAATGTTAAAACAAGGATGTAATAAAGAATATATAAACCTGGTTTTAGTTCTTGATCTGGTAAAATTATAGAAAAACGTTTAGTAAGACCAGCATTGAATCTTTTAGCACAAGATGTAGAGCAAAAACGCTTGGAACGCTTGAATTTTGCTTTTGGTCCAAGTTTGCCACAAAATTCACATTTTGCAAGTTCTACAGGTCCACCTCGTATTTTGGGTATCTTTTCTTTCTTTTTTACAACTGCCATTTCTGTAACACAAATAAAAATTCAATGAATAAATTAAATATTTAAATTAGTTTTGTTATTAATTTGTTAATTTATGTTTATCCTAAATATATGCTCAGAAATTAAAATATTGACATTTTAGCATTAATATATTGTAATTATATATGTAAGATAAAAAGCCAGCTGGGTGGCGTAGTTGGTTTGCTGCTGGCCTACTATAACCGAGCTTGCGGGTCCGACCCTGGCCCAAGTCGGTGGATTTTCCCGATGCAGAAAATCGACAGCGGCTATGTCACATGATTATGCTGCATGAAAAAAATACCTCAAGTGTCCATTTGGTTTGGATGCTCTTGGCAGAACTAAATTCCTTACAAATTTGGCATCAGCAGAGCTCAGGTGCCTCCTTCTGTGGAAGAAACTGGTAAAAAATATGGTGCCACACTAAAAAGTGATATCAGCTTCTGGAGAATGTACTAGGTCTGCAAAGGTAGAAATACCAATGTGCAGCCCCATTAAAAGTAAAAAAAAATGTAAAATAAAAATAAAATTGAATATTAGCAAAAAGAATAGTAGATAAAAATAGATTTGTTGGTGTTTCTCATCCCTGAGATCAGCAGAGCTAGATCAGGTCCATGAGTCCATTCACCCTGAAGAAGTCCACACCTATAGGGGATCTTGAACCAAGTCCTGCCTGGTAAGCCCCAAACAAGATAAAATGTGGCCAGGGGAGGCCTGAGTAGAACACTTAGTGCAAATTTCGAAATGTTTAATGCCATCAACAAAAGTCAATGACATCAGATGACCACTAAGGAAACGAGTAAGCGCAGTTTGATCTTGTCTACTGCTGCCCTGAACCAAGGAGCCGCCAGGGTGTTTGCTTTGATACCATGGGTGCACCGGTGGGATCATCCAAATGGCCTTATTCTTTGCTTTATAAAAATAGATTTCAAATAGCTTAAAGATCTTACAGTCTGCTGATAGTCATAAAATGGTACACAGACAAATTTTCAATTAATTCTTTGGATTTTAATCAGAAAGAGTGGGTATCTAGTTTAGTTCACGATTTAAAATTTATTAATTAAGTATATACGACATGATTCAAAATTAATTCCAGATTAAACTCCTGAGGAAACAAATTCTTTAAGAGATTTTTTCAAAAGAGAATTATTAAACATATATAATTTGTCTAACTCAATTTAAATAAAAAAAAAAGAATGAAAGAAAAAGAATTATATATTACATTTTTATCAATTATGAATAATAGTGAATACAATTTCAGCATATCTAGACACTTCTATGCTTGATATTAATTTTATAAAGCTGAAATAAAAATGGAAAAGTTTCTTACCAAACTGTTTAAATTTCATGGCTTATATTCTTAAGAATTCTAATTCTCTTGATTTTCAAATTTTAATTCCTTTATGAGTATACACTAAAAACCTACGGACTGTTATTTTTTGTAACTAAATTCTGAGAAAAGAATCAAGATTTAGAAATTATTGTTCAAAGAAATTTAGTATTATAACCATCAGACAGATTCAAAATTCATCTATACCTGTAGTTTGGGCACTACTATAAGGCTCCATGGATTTTTCAACCACTTCCTCTTTTGCAGTTATGCTATACGAAGGTAAAGTTACCTGAAAAAAGCAAAATAAATAAAATTCAATTGTTAAAAGAAATGATACATTTTGGAAGAAAATATAATTTATTTTAGAAATAATGTTCCTGATTTTTATCGATAAGCATTTGTGTTTCAATTTATATAAGAAAAAAATACTTTCATTTTATTCTTAGATACCATTTTAGAGTCAGTAATAAAATACACATTAAGATACATTTTTTAAAACACTGTATAAAATGATTTATTTCATATCACTTTTGACATAATTACGATAAACATTAACTTATTAAGATGAGCTGTGTACTCATATGGTTATAATATAATGTTTGATTAAATTTTCTTTTTTCCATTGCACAAAATTCTCTCATAATCCCAACAAAAATTACATGAATAAAGTGGTACAATTATCTCTCTATTAACTTTAAAAATTATTTCAGTAAAATACAAACTTGGTTTTAAATGAAAAACAAATTTACAGTATGAAAAAGTAACTTGTTTCAGAATTTAGAATCTATTTGGAATATTAAATTACTTTTCTCAATACTTTGTTTCATTTTCAAAGTATATTAATGACTAAAGCAATGTATTTAATTTTATATATGTATATATAATTTAAATGTTACAAAATTTAAAATAATAAATCAATTTCAAGACTGAAAAAATAATTTTTTACACAGAAAGTGGCTAAAACTATAGATTTCCACATTACATCATGATTTATAAGTAATATAAAATGTTTAATAGCATACAGTCACTTTAATTTAATTAAGGCATAAATTAAAAATTCTTACTGGAAATGGTTCTGAACCTTCTTGAATAACAAATCCTTCAATTACATGTGTAAGAACATGAGGTTTAACAATTGCCTTTTGAGGTTGCTTTTCTTTTACAGTTATTTCTGGCATTGGCATTACAATGCCTATATTATCCGCTTCAACTTCTTTTCGATTTGGAATGACTTTTTCAATAGGAACTGGTGCAGGTAATGGTGGAGAAGGGGCAGGTTCAGGCTCTTCCACTACATCCACTTGCATACAATCATCTATAAGTGGTACTGCAGGAGATGGAGTGACTACAGCAACATCAGGGGTTGATACAGGTTCCTCGGGTTCAGTTGCTTGAGCAACCTCAATTTCAATGGGATCTGATGCAGATGGGGAAAAGGCTGTTTCAGTTGCAGCTGATTTGTTGAATGGTTCTATAAGCAAATATTGCATTTTGAGTATTTAAAGTTTTGAGTTTTGAGAAAATTTTAATGGAAAAACAAAAAGAAAAGCCTTTAGAAGCCTCAAGCAAGATCAACATTTTCGGAATTTGATGCAAGAACTAACACGAGGAACAAATAAATTTTTTAAAAAAATTTAGTGACAACTTCACATTAGCAAGAAAATTGTTAAGGGTTTTTTTTTTTTTCTTTTTACTCTAAACATGCTTCTCTGAATTAGACTAAGTTAAAAAAGAAAATTATAATTCAAATGTGAAAAATTAATATCTTTAAAAATGTTTCAGATACCTTGTGACAAAAAAGTTAGCAGCATGGTCACATTAAAATAAATTTATTTTGATCATATTGAAATGCAAAATTGCATCAGTATGCCTTACTTCCACTTTAAACTAAATTTGAATTTCTTCTCATTTCAGAAAATATGTCACCTTCCATAATAATTGGTTACTTAGTCATTTCAGTATTTTATTCAAAATTACTAATAATCTGCAATTATTACATTCTAATTTACATGGTATATTTTCAGGATATTACAGATAAGATTCAAAATATTACAATTTCAAAAAAATAAATTTGTTTTTATAACGTCCTTTCTTAGCTTAAGAAATTTTATAACTGTAGAAAAAAGAAATGTATTTTCTAATTCCATGCTATTGAATTCCAGCTAAAAATGAATTAAAATAATGTATACCACACTCACATAATTAGCATATTAGATTTAATTTTCTATGAGTGTTATTTCAGCGAATTAAAAGTCCTCAGAGAAATTGTAATTTATATAACATAAACCTTTTTATACACCTGCTTAAGTATTTGGCAAATCTATACACATTCCCCAGGAATGATCTAAAAAAGCACATTCCTAATTAAAAAATGAATAAATACATTTTATTCTGGTTACCTAGACTTAAAAAAACATTTTACACAACACTGAAAAACAGTTTTTGTTCACTCTTCTTTTATAAAATGCTTATATAAGCATTAATAGTACACTCTTAGCATGTCTTATGGTCTATGTGTGGTATATTTTACATCTATTTGATGCTTCTTTCTAGAAGCCTTTTAGATTATAGTATAAATCAAATCAGCTTTTTATGAACTTTTCAGTACTAATCAGTTATGGAGCCACAGGCTGGCAACTATTTTTCTGAGTAGTTGTCGACAGAAACATTGGTGTTAGATTCTAATAAACCACTACAAACACAATGATGAGACAGTGTTTAGCAAATTTTCTAAGTGTTGCTATGTGTTTTTTTTAAAAAATTAAATGCATTATCTCACCTAATATTTTATTATAAATAGAAGCCAATTTGGGTTCTGAAGTTGGTTTAGTCTGGTTGGCTGCATCGGCTTTCTGACTTGGGGGTGGTTGTGTTTGTGTCTGTGTTGTAGCTGTCTGTGAATGAGATGAACTTGTTGGAATTGATACAGTTCGACAATGAAGAAACCGGGATCTTGGTTTGCTCTGCAACATTAAAAGCAAATTACAAAAACTAGCATATACACAAAATCTATCAACATTATGTCTTCATGAACCTTTCTTAGTAACCAAATTATATGTCAAATTCACTTTAATTCAGAACTACTTGTAACTACAAGAAAACTTTTGAAGAAAAAAAAATTTTAAGTCTCGGTTACAAGACAATTTAATCTGAAGAGATTAATAATTTGATATTGATAATCATTTTCCAGATTTTTAAAAATTAAAAATAATTTTGCTGAATCATATATATGAGAGAAAATAAATGTTTTTGTCTCTCATCAAATTATTCACTTTTAGTAATATTCGGAATTTTATCTATTTCTGATTTGTAGTATTTACAACTAATCCATCATTTTTTTGCTTTGCGATAATTTCATGTATAGAGAATGGTTATAATATTAGTTCTTCTTTCAAAATGGGGGAAAAAGAAACCTTCATGGGAAAAAAAACCACTAGAAAAACACTAGTGAAAATAAAAAACACCACTTGTCAGAATGACTTCAAATTTGAACTGAATATACTTGAAGGGGTAAAAGGTATGGCATAAGATAAAAATTCCAAAATGTATCATTAGATGGCGCTGTAAACCGAAAAACAGAAGCAAATTTGTTCATAAGTGTCATTTTGAATCGAATCACGATGGCTTTGGCATGAGTTGCACATTAAGCCAACTGTATTGTTCAATAAGCAAGAACATTTCTTTTTTTTCATTAAAAAAGGCTTCCAAGTCTTTCAACAGTTATGGCAATGTTAGTGAAAAGCATATCCACCACAACTAGGTCCACACTGGACAGGAAAAATCAGATTTTAATAATCCTTGGGCCAAAAACCACATAAAAAGCAACAATGAAAATGCCTGTTAACTATTGCTAGAGCACAATGGATGTTCAATATGCTTTTCCCTATTTTCTGCCACAAGTTGAAACCAATTGATAGAGCAGAGTGTATGAAAGGTCACGGTGCATAAGTTGTGGATATCCATTCCATCAAGTTAGTTAAATCTGCAATCAAGCTACTGAACACAACAATTTCCTCATAGCCGGAAATCATAAGGACTGAGGTCTGGTGGTGTTGAAGGCCAGGCTGTTTGAAAATGATGGCTGATCATTCTATCATTTTCAAAATGGCTCTTGAGGAGTTTCATTGTTGACTTTGTAGGACTTAGGAGGAGTGTCATCTTGCACCTTACAGTGTAATCTAGTGATAAATTTTGGAACTTTTTCTTATGCTATTCTGCTTCCTTCTTTTTCCAAGTATATTCAGTTCACAAATTTGAAGTCCTTTTGACCAGGGGTTCTTTTTTACTGCATTTTGAAAGTGGAACTTGAATAATAATCATGTTGCATATAAAGGGAGATACTTACATATTAATATCACTGCAGGAAAATTTGTATCAAGCAAATCCTGCCATTTTCTACCAAAATCTGACTGACTTTTTTTTTTTTGAATAAAACATGCAAGACTTTTTTTGATGTTTTGATATCATGGTATGATTGGCATGGTGCAAATTTTGTTGCGGTGATGATGATACATAAGTACCTAGAGGAACTAATTCAATATTGGTACGGAATAGGTTTTTCTGTCAAATAGTAGTAAAATTTCATCAAGTTCGGGCTATATCATTGCAATGCAATAACATGATTGACCACCAAATATTGATTTGGTGTATTTTAAAAATCACGCCAAAAATGAGAAGGGTACAAGTATAAAATTAGCTTCCTCCCAAACAATTAATACTTAATGAAAAGCAATTTTAATTGTATTCAGATATAAAAAAAACAAAATACTTTAATATTTAATGATAAAATATGTAATTATTAATTACATCATTATAGAAGAAAAATAGAAACAATTTAAAAAATAAACAAAAGTTACCTGAGTTTTACTTATGGCAGTACTTGTACTTGTAGCAGCAGATGTAGATACAATTGTTTGAGTAGCAACAGAACTGCCAGGCCGTATAGGCTACAGAAAAAAAAAATATATATATTTAAAAAAAGGAAGGGAAAATTAAATGTAATAGCTACTGGAAGTAGAATCATTCATTGTTTCCTTTTTCAGAAATGGAGGGTTTTCTTATGACAAAAATATTCAGCATATATATTACTTCAAATCTATAATTTCTTAGCATAGAATTATTTTTAATTTAGTCAATAAAAAATAAGGTAGTTCTTAAAACACATGCTTTAAAGTAAGTCAAATTATTATAATAAATTTCAAATAATAAAAGCGTCCTTAATGTAATATAATGTGATGAAAGAGAGGTGTGGTTAAGGACTGCATTACATATTAAAAATTATGAAATTATAAGAGATTCTGTTAATTATTTAATCAGAGAAAAGTTATAATCAATAAACTATTTAGATCTACATTTTTAAAATTTTATTGGTTAAAATTTTTTTTGTAAGAAATGTATTTTTTCATTCATCCATAAACGGAAACCATAGACCCAACCTTGGCGACGGAAAAAATTGAGCCAAATTGTGACACTAAAACTGGAATTTACCTATTAACTCCCAAGACCTTTTTAATATATAATAAAAGAAATCCTTTCTGCAAATTACTATATTTTCAAGTAGAACTTAAAAATTCCCTAAAAAGCAGCCTGTTTTCATAAAAATTATTTTTTATTTTTAAAAATTAAAAAAAATATACAAATAAAAAAATAGTAAATTAGACTAGCCATTTAAAAAAACATTCATTGTTTCTAATTTAATTGTAAAAAAACCCTTTTATTTTATGCAACATTGAGCAACACCAATATTTACAAGAAAAATGACCTATAAATCAAAGCTGACACACACAAAAAGACTAATACCAGGAAATGTGTTGATGTGATTACATGAACGATTAACTGACAGCAATTCAATGAAATTATTTTGGATAATAAGACGCATAGTATTTTTTTCCAAAGTTAAATAGAAAATCAAATTCCGAATTTAAAATTCATGACAATATGCGGGCTCTGGTATAGAGATTAAGAGAAAAATAATTAAAAAAAATTTATTTCAAAATTTAATAGTACCATAAAGGGGTTGAATTTTCAAAAAATGGATAAAGACAATTTTGGTTAGATGATTTTAGACTCAAAATAAAATAAATTTTTTACAATATAAATAACCAAAAGCGATGATTACTGATTGGTTAGTATAAATTATTTAATAGTAAAATTTTTTTTTATACATTTACAAAACCCCCCCCCCCTTTCACAGCATTGTCGAATCAATCCAATCCAAGTTTTTTTCATCTTCTGCTTCACATTGTATGCTGTAGTTTTGATAGTAGATAATGTGACCATGGTAGACAAGTTGTCAAGGTCATGGACTCATAGTTAACCATGTCAACAGTTCGAGCCGAGGAAGACCCTTTGAGTACAGGGGCCTAATGTACATTAAATTTGTCAAGTCAGGTCATAATTTTTTTAGTCTAAGTAAATATTGCTTTAAATATTTTTTAACACACATACAGTGGTGTAAAGTACATCTCCTAAACCCTGTATTGCGGGGGTGTCCAAAAGCTAATGCAAGTACATATTTAAGCAATTTATAAAATATTAAAGGCAAATCTTGACTTTGCAGGGAGACTTACTATTCTTCATTACACCACTGCACACATAAATATATTAAGTAGATTAAAAGTAAGAAATTTATTGTATTTTAATGTTTTGATCATTTTTAAAGTCAGTACGAGAAATTTGACATTTACTCATACATCAAAAAATATGTTTGCCAAGTTAGCTTTGTATTCAAAGATCAAACTTTTTAATAGAGTAGGTAACAAAAGATTTTAAATTAATAGAAATAAAAGTATTGCAGCAGTTAATCTCTTAGTTTTTTCCCTAACATTAAAATACATATCTTTAAAACTTTAATAAATAACAATAATTTGCAGATTTCATATTTGAATTAACATTCTGAAAAAGTTTAAATCATTATTCACAATGTTTATATATTTTTTAAATTAGTTCAAATTAATTCAATATATTTTGGTATACTTACTGGCTTGCTTTTATAACTTGAAGGTGCAGGAGTACTAGGAGCTGGCAAAATAATAGGTTGAGTTTGTGGCTGCAAATGCTGTTGTTGTGATACTTGCTGTTGAATTGGTTGTTGCTGTTGAACTTGTTGCTGCACTTGTTGTTGAGCTTGTTGTTGTTGAACTGACTGCTGTTGCTGAGTTTGTTGTACTTGTTGCTGAACTTGCTGCTGAGCTTGTTGCTGTTGAACCTGGTGTGTTTGTTGTTGTTGCTGCTGCTGCTGAGGCTGTTGTTGTATCTGAGGAGCCACAGGTACAGCATGAATGGTTGCTTGAGGTGGAGGTGACTGTATGAACATATCAGACTGCTGACTACGAATAAAAATAGGATTTTGTCCAAACAGTGCAGATGAATGCAATGAACCAGGAGCAGCCCATGTAATACCAGGAGGAACACCTAAAGCTTGAAGTGATCCTGTAAATTTTAAGAAATCATTTAAATATAGATGTCCCATGTTTACTGTTTGGTTGAATGAAACAGAAAAAAACAATATTGTATATTTGACTGAAAATTTTACACCGATTAGAACCTAACACCGATTAATTAGAAAACTATAGTAAAAGAAAAGAAGCAATTACAGAAGATGCAATGAAAACTTATTTCTAATTAATTTTTTCCCTAAATTATGTTCAATAAATGCAAATATTAAAAATGTATTAAATAAATGAATAGTAAATAAGTTTTCTAAAAAAAATTCCATTTTGTTAATTTTAATCACTTTACAACATATTTTTTAAAGCAGAAATGCAATGTCTGGAAGAATTGAAAAATATAACTTTTTTTTAAAACTTCAATTGTAACTCTTTCTTTCTTGAATAAAGGTGGCAGAACTCAAGCTTATATTACTTGTTAAATATCTTTCTCATATCATGCAAGAATTTTCAATTAACATGGTAAAAAACCAAGAATGATTTTTTTAATACACTGCTGGCCATTAAAATTGCAACATCAGGAGGGAAAGATCTGACAAATGTCAAAATCATATGCAAGGATGAGGAGTTTGGGATATGCAAATGATTAGTACATTTAGAGGATGCAGAAAGGATAAATGACATCAGAAATACCACATAAAAGAAAAGTTATGTACTGGATTTCTCATTCAGAAAGGGCTTTGTAAGGCCAGAGTTCGCTCAGAATATTGTGTTGAGAGGTAGGATCTTTGCCCATTAAGAGTGTAGATTATTGTTCAGCTATATCACCCTTTGTACTAGTTGAAATCCAACCATTATCATGCAATTATGGAATCAATGGGTTACTGAGGGTCATAATGAATGGCATACAGGATCTTTGAGTTCTCCCATGACTAATGCCTGAGAGGACAGACATACTGTGAGGTTGGCCCTAAAAAATCTTACAATTACATCACAGACCAAAAATCAGGATACGGACATGTTTGCAGCATGCTTAGTATTCATTTGTATATTGCAATGATGTTTGCAGCAGCATGGACTGTCAACATGGTGACCATTACTTTGGCTTCCATTTACAATACAGCATAGAGAGAGAGATTGTGACTCAGGTGTGCCAAACAACACAGCTAGATACAGGAGTGGTACAATGTCGTCTTTTCAGACAAGTCAGTTCTGTGGGCAGTATTCTGATGTCTATATAAGTATTTGGTGGTGTTGGGAAGACCACTCATTGCATGCTAGCATTCAATATTGGCATAGCCCTACATCTGGTGCGATAGTTTCGACAACCATTGGGTAGATGACACACACCTATAGTTCGGATCAACAGTAATTTTAATGCAGATTGGTGCCTTTCTGACATCTTACATCCAGTGGTTGTGTCCTATCGTTGAGGCCCGCCAAACACTCTCTACCAACCAGATAAAGCATGACCACATGTTGCAAGTCACGTTTTGACCTTCCTCAATACACAGGGTATTCAATTGTTGCCCTATTCTGCATGGTCTCCAGATCTATCACCCATTGAAAACATATGGTCATGTATTTCTGAGAGACTGCCACCCCTCTCCAGCTAATACAATTGATGAAATGTGGCATTGACGACTTGAAGCAGCATGGAATGAGTAACCCATTTCTGTTATACATGCCCAGTTTGACTCCATCGTTAACCAGGTAAGAGCCAGTTTAACTGTCAGGGATAGCAGCTGTTTCTACTAATTTTGCACCCCTGTAAACCCCCAAATTGTTTGCAAATTTAATCAGTTTGTTTTTCTGCTATACTGTTAAAATACAGCAAATTTCTTTTTTGCATTTGCTTTCCTTCATGGCATTTGAATTTAAATGGTCAACAGTGTATACATACATATTTGATCTTACAATCATTTCATCATTTTCCACATTAGATATTATTCTGTAGAAAACTAAAGAATATTTGTAAGGTACTTTCTCACAATAATATGAGAAACAAAAGTCTCAAGTTCCCATTTTATTTTTTGGCAGGTAAAACTGGTGTTCATGACTCTTTCAATGTCATTTGGCCTTTTATTGGTGGTTGAAATAGAAAAAGTAATTAAAATAAATTTTAAAAAATTAGATTCATTTATTGAACTTTTACAGTCTCTGAAGAAAAATTAAATAATTTGCTCACTTTTACTATTCCAGTTATTAAAAACTTCATAATGTATCTTTTTAAAACTTTGAAGCCTTTTTTTTCTGATTTATTACTTTAATTAAAAAGAGATTATTCATGAAAAACAATAAATGAACAAAGTTTGGAACTAATTTGATAACAGGGGTAATAGCGCCAAGTGCTGCTTGGCGTGATAAGGATCACGCCTAGCAGCGTTTCTTGCTGCTGGACTGAAATCCAATATAGCGGCCTAGCGGTAGTTTAATGATACACAATTTTAAAGAAATGTTTTGAAATACATTTAAATGTATTTCAAATAAAGGATATAGGAAGAGATTGAGAATAACCTAGATCAATCAATAAATAATGATTAATATGTAATAAAAAGTAACATGTACTAATAATAGTATTATAAGCAGCATATAATAAGCTCATAATATTATTTTATCGTAATTTTATGTAATATTCATATAGTACGATTATATAACGGTTATTAGAAACAATAATCATAATATAATTAAATAGTAATTATTAAATTAATGCATAAGAGAACTCGTAATACAGAACTATAAATAAATAACATAAGAATAGCTATAAATAAACAACAAAAATAGTTATAAATGAATAAGATAATAATTATAATTAAATAATAATAATTATAATTAAATAATAATAATTATAATTAAATAACAATATTACTTATAAATAAATAACAAAGTATGTAGTAATATTTATAAATAAATGCTAAAAGAAACAATTATAAGTAACGAATATTATATGATTATTACACATAGTAATAATTGCATTTTTTTTTCATTATGAATAAAATAATTACATAATGTATGTTAAAATTAATTTAGAATATCAATTACAAAGTAGTGAAAGCGTGCAATATGAAACTTGCACTGTAAGTTCCTTCAACGAATTTCATCGAACAAAGAACGTAAAAAAAACATTTTTAAAACGAAAATTAAATTATTTATAGCGATAATTAAAAGCACAACACTTATTCTTTTAAGAAAAAAATATTCTAGAACTCACTCATTTTAGAAATATCCATATTCGAAAGTAGCCCATAATTAAACAGAAGATGCAAATAGAAAAATTAAACTGAAAATGGTTAAGTTTTTAAAGATATCGTCTGAAATTAAAGGGTTATAATGGGAAAAAACGAATAAAAGTTATTTCTAATATACGTTATCCCCATGGCAACCACATCGACAGACAATGAAAATATTAAGGTAACCATATTGTGTAATATTATCGCCCATCTTGGCGCTACTACCCCCGATATCAAATTAGCACGCAAAGTTTTCCCAAGAAGAGTTACACTGATCACAATATATATCTGAAATTGAGTTTTATTTTTTAAATCTGACTTAATCCTCATTGTAGACCCAATCTGAGATGGATGTAATCCACCCCTCTAAAGTAATTACAATCCAAAAACTACACAAACTTTACTTAATTTTTAAAAGATATAAAAATAAATATGGTTACATTACAGAAATTTATGAGGGAATTAACTATGAAATAATGGAAAACTAAACATTTTTTTTATGTTTGTTGAAACAAAACAGTTCTTATGTTAAAATGAGACACAGGATAAAATTTATTAGTGTAAATAAAGTTTTATTTTCATAATATAAGAATAACACAGATTGTATTTTATTTTAGATAAAATTACATAAATTAAATTGTAAGTAGTGAATGCAAATAAATTACCTAAAAGTTGGGCTTGATTTGTTATCATAGTAGGAGCTTGTGTGGTAAGGATGTGAGAAGCTGCTGGTATTTGCTTTAACTGACTTGTAGCAATCATTTGACCAGCACATGAAACACTTGGGGATGGTAAGATAGGAGATTTAGGATGAAGAGTGGCAGGTTGTGAAATGAGCTAGAAAGGAAGAAAATTTGAATTATAATGATTCAAGATAAATTACCAAACAAAGCCTTCATAAATATATGTCGTTTATTTTAAAAAATAATACTCTAAAATTTAATAAAATAACAAAATAAAACCAAATAAAAA
>BMAV01016263.1:510582-553314 GCA_019973955.1 Trichonephila inaurata madagascariensis | reverse complement strand
CCCCCCCCCCCTTTCACAGCATTGTCGAATCAATCCAATCCAAGTTTTTTTCATCTTCTGCTTCACATTGTATGCTGTAGTTTTGATAGTAGATAATGTGACCATGGTAGACAAGTTGTCAAGGTCATGGACTCGTAGTTAACCATGTCAAGAGTTCGAGCCGTGGAAGACCCTTTGAGTACAGGGGCCTAATGTACATTAAATTTGTCAAGTCAGGTCATAATTTTTTTAGTCTAAGTAAATATTGCTTTGAATATTTTTTAACACACATACAGTGGTGTAACGTACATCTCCAAAACCCCGTATTGCGGGGGTATCCAAAAGCTAATGCAAGTACATATTTAAGCAATTTATAAAATATTAAAGGCAAATCTTGACTTTGCAGGGAGACTTACTATTCTTCATTACACCACTGCACACATAAATATATTAAGTAGATTAAAAGTAAGAAATTTATTGTATTTTAATGTTTTGATCATTTTTAAAGTCAGTACGAGAAATTTGACATTTACTCATACATCAAAAAATATGTTTGCCAAGTTAGCTTTGTATTCAAAGATCAAACTTTTTAATAGAGTAGGTAACAAAAGATTTTAAACTAATAGAAATAAAAGTATTGCAGCAGTTAATCTCTTAGTTTTTTCCCTAACATTAAAATACATATCTTTAAAACTTTAATAAATAACAATAATTTGCAGATTTCATATTTGAATTAACATTCTGAAAAAGTTTAAATCATTATTCACAATGTTTATATATTTTTTAAATTAGTTCAAATTAATTCAATATATTTTGGTATACTTACTGGCTTGCTTTTATAACTTGAAGGTGCAGGAGTACTAGGAGCTGGCAAAATAATAGGTTGAGTTTGTGGCTGCAAATGCTGTTGTTGTGATACTTGCTGTTGAATTGGTTGTTGCTGTTGAACTTGTTGCTGCACTTGTTGTTGAGCTTGTTGTTGTTGAACTGACTGCTGTTGCTGAGTTTGTTGTACTTGTTGCTGAACTTGCTGCTGAGCTTGTTGCTGTTGAACCTGGTGTGTTTGTTGTTGTTGCTGCTGCTGCTGAGGCTGTTGTTGTATCTGAGGAGCCACAGGTACAGCATGAATGGTTGCTTGAGGTGGAGGTGACTGTATGAACATATCAGACTGCTGACTACGAATAAAAATAGGATTTTGTCCAAACAGTGCAGATGAATGCAATGAACCAGGAGCAGCCCATGTAATACCAGGAGGAACACCTAAAGCTTGAAGTGATCCTGTAAATTTTAAGAAATCATTTAAATATAGATGTCCCATGTTTACTGTTTGGTTGAATGAAACAGAAAAAAACAATATTGTATATTTGACTGAAAATTTTACACCGATTAGAACCTAACACCGATTAATTAGAAAACTATAGTAAAAGAAAAGAAGCAATTACAGAAGATGCAATGAAAACTTATTTCTAATTAATTTTTTCCCTAAATTATGTTCAATAAATGCAAATATTAAAAATGTATTAAATAAATGAATAGTAAATAAGTTTTCTAAAAAAAATTCCATTTTGTTAATTTTAATCACTTTACAACATATTTTTTAAAGCAGAAATGCAATGTCTGGAAGAATTGAAAAATATAACTTTTTTTTTTAAACTTCAATTGTAACTCTTTCTTTCTTGAATAAAGGTGGCAGAACTCAAGCTTATATTACTTGTTAAATATCTTTCTCATATCATGCAAGAATTTTCAATTAACATGGTAAAAAACCAAGAATGATTTTTTTAATACACTGCTGGCCATTAAAATTGCAACATCAGGAGGGAAAGATCTGACAAATGTCAAAATCATATGCAAGGATGAGGAGTTTGGGATATGCAAATGATTAGTACATTTAGAGGATGCAGAAAGGATAAATGACATCAGAAATACCACATAAAAGAAAAGTTATGTACTGGATTTCTCATTCAGAAAGGGCTTTGTAAGGCCAGAGTTCGCTCAGAATATTGTGTTGAGAGGTAGGATCTTTGCCCATTAAGAGTGTAGATTATTGTTCAGCTATATCACCCTTTGTACTAGTTGAAATCCAACCATTATCATGCAATTATGGAATCAATGGGTTACTGAGGGTCATAATGAATGGCATACAGGATCTTTGAGTTCTCCCATGACTAATGCCTGAGAGGACAGACATACTGTGAGGTTGGCCCTAAAAAATCTTACAATTACATCACAGACCAAAAATCAGGATACGGACATGTTTGCAGCATGCTTAGTATTCATTTGTATATTGCAATGATGTTTGCAGCAGCATGGACTGTCAACATGGTGACCATTACTTTGGCTTCCATTTACAATACAGCATAGAGAGAGAGATTGTGACTCAGGTGTGCCAAACAACACAGCTAGATACAGGAGTGGTACAATGTCGTCTTTTCAGACAAGTCAGTTCTGTGGGCAGTATTCTGATGTCTATATAAGTATTTGGTGGTGTTGGGAAGACCACTCATTGCATGCTAGCATTCAATATTGGCATAGCCCTACATCTGGTGCGATAGTTTCGACAACCATTGGGTAGATGACACACACCTATAGTTCGGATCAACAGTAATTTTAATGCAGATTGGTGCCTTTCTGACATCTTACATCCAGTGGTTGTGTCCTATCGTTGAGGCCCGCCAAACACTCTCTACCAACCAGATAAAGCATGACCACATGTTGCAAGTCACGTTTTGACCTTCCTCAATACACAGGGTATTCAATTGTTGCCCTATTCTGCATGGTCTCCAGATCTATCACCCATTGAAAACATATGGTCATGTATTTCTGAGAGACTGCCACCCCTCTCCAGCTAATACAATTGATGAAATGTGGCATTGACGACTTGAAGCAGCATGGAATGAGTAACCCATTTCTGTTATACATGCCCAGTTTGACTCCATCGTTAACCAGGTAAGAGCCAGTTTAACTGTCAGGGATAGCAGCTGTTTCTACTAATTTTGCACCCCTGTAAACCCCCAAATTGTTTGCAAATTTAATCAGTTTGTTTTTCTGCTATACTGTTAAAATACAGCAAATTTCTTTTTTGCATTTGCTTTCCTTCATGGCATTTGAATTTAAATGGTCAACAGTGTATACATACATATTTGATCTTACAATCATTTCATCATTTTCCACATTAGATATTATTCTGTAGAAAACTAAAGAATATTTGTAAGGTACTTTCTCACAATAATATGAGAAACAAAAGTCTCAAGTTCCCATTTTATTTTTTGGCAGGTAAAACTGGTGTTCATGACTCTTTCAATGTCATTTGGCCTTTTATTGGTGGTTGAAATAGAAAAAGTAATTAAAATAAATTTTAAAAAATTAGATTCATTTATTGAACTTTTACAGTCTCTGAAGAAAAATTAAATAATTTGCTCACTTTTACTATTCCAGTTATTAAAAACTTCATAATGTATCTTTTTAAAACTTTGAAGCCTTTTTTTTCTGATTTATTACTTTAATTAAAAAGAGATTATTCATGAAAAACAATAAATGAACAAAGTTTGGAACTAATTTGATAATGGGGGTAATAGCGCCAAGTGCTGCTTGGCATGATAAGGATCACGCCAAGCAGCGTTTCTTGCTGCTGGACTGAAATCCAATATAGCGGCCTAGCGGTAGTTTAATGATACACAATTTTAAAGAAATGTTTTGAAATACATTTAAATGTATTTCAAATAAAGGATATAGGAAGAGATTGAGAATAACCTAGATCAATCAATAAATAATGATTAATATGTAATAAAAAGTAACATGTACTAATAATAGTATTATAAGCAGCATATAATAAGCTCATAATATTATTTTATCGTAATTTTATGTAATATTCATATAGTACAATTATATAACGGTTATTAGAAACAATCATAATATAATTAAATAGTAATTATTAAATTAATGCATAAGAGAACTCGTAATACAGAACTATAAATAAATAACATAAGAATAGCTATAAATAAACAACAAAAATAGTTATAAATGAATAAGATAATAATTATAATTAAATAATAATTATAATTAAATAATAATTATAATTAAATAATAATAATTATAATTAAATAACAATATTACTTATAAATAAATAACAAAGTATGTAGTAATATTTATAAATAAATGCTAAAAGAAACAATTATAAGTAACAAATATTATATGATTATTACACATAGTAATAATTGCATTTTTTTTTCATTATGAATAAAATAATTACATAATGTATGTTAAAATTAATTTAGAATATCAATTACAAAGTAGTGAAAGCGTGCAATATGAAACTTGCACTGTAAGTTCCTTCAACGAATTTCATCGAACAAAGAACGTAAAAAAAACATTTTTAAAACGAAAATTAAATTATTTATAGCGATAATTAAAAGCACAACACTTATTCTTTTAAGAAAAAAATATTCTAGAACTCACTCATTTTAGAAATATCCATATTCGAAAGTAGCCCATAATTAAACAGAAGATGCAAATAGAAAAATTAAACTGAAAATGGTTAAGTTTTTAAAGATATCGTCTGAAATTAAAGGGTTATAATGGGAAAAAACGAATAAAAGTTATTTCTAATATACGTTATCCCCATGGCAATCACATCGACAGACAATGAAAATATTATGGTAACCATATTGTGTAATATTATCGCCCATCTTGGCGAACATAAGCAACAGCTTGGCGCTACTACCCCCGATATCAAATTAGCACGCAAAGTTTTCCCAAGAAGAGTTACACTGATCACAATATATATCTGAAATTGAGTTTTATTTTTTAAATCTGACTTAATCCTCATTGTAGACCCAATCTGAGATGGATGTAATCCACCCCTCTAAAGTAATTACAATCCAAAAACTACACAAACTTTACTTAATTTTTAAAAGATATAAAAATAAATATGGTTACATTACAGAAATTTATGAGGGAATTAACTATGAAATAATGGAAAACTAAACATTTTTTTTATGTTTGTTGAAACAAAACAGTTCTTATGTTAAAATGAGACACAGGATAAAATTTATTAGTGTAAATAAAGTTTTATTTTCATAATATAAGAATAATACAGATTGTATTTTATTTTAGATAAAATTACATAAATTAAATTGTAAATAGTGAATGCAAATAAATTACCTAAAAGTTGGGCTTGATTTGTTATCATAGTAGGAGCTTGTGTGGTAAGGATGTGAGAAGCTGCTGGTATTTGCTTTAACTGACTTGTAGCAATCATTTGACCAGCACATGAAACACTTGGGGATGGTAAGATAGGAGATTTAGGATGAAGAGTGGCAGGTTGTGAAATGAGCTAGAAAGGAAGAAAATTTGAATTATAATGATTCAAGATAAATTACCAAACAAAGCCTTCATAAATATATGTCGTTTATTTTAAAAAATAATACTCTAAAATTTAATAAAATAACAAAATAAAACCAAATAAAAAGACAAAAACATTTTCAATGCTCATTATTAACTAAGAATATTATAGTTAAGTAAGAAATATAAAGCTTCTATCATTACTTAATTACATGCTATACTCAATGTTAATAAAATTTAAACTTTATATATATACATAAAAACTAATAACAAACATTTACTAAATGCAATATCAAATAATTATAAGAGCACTAAAAAAAAATGCTCTGACTATTTATATATATTAATCTTCTAAGTGATTCTGATAAATGAATTGATAAATATTTTTTCAGAAGGGTTAAAATATAATTTAATATAGAAAAGTCACATATTTCAAAATAAGAAAATAAAAAATATGATGAAATGACGTACACTATTAAGACTAAACTTTTTATAACAAATAATTTTTTTTATATATTTTTCAAAAATAATTAAATAATTGCTATTAAAAATAATATAATTCCAAAACAGAAGTTAGAGTTTCGCAAATTTTCCTTAATTTATATTTATTTTACTATTAATATTTTATAATAAAAACCATGTACATATGATTTTCCTTTCTGGCCATCTGTAATTGCCTTAGCCTGATGAGGTAAAACAGTCTGAGGATTTGATAGAACACCAAGCTGTCCAATGACAACAGTTTGATTAGATGATGTAACTGGAATAAAACCAGATTGCCCCTGTATAACAGTTGATTTTGATGAAGCAGCCAGCATCTGCCCAGGAACACAAGCCTTTGCAGTGGCTGCCATCTGACTACTAGCTGGTATCAAATTTTGCGTACCAAAACTTCCAACCTTAAGCAAGAAAAAAATTAATTTAAGAAATAAATATTTTAATAAATACAATAAAGGCTAAATTTCCTTAGTAACAAACAGAAAAAAAATCTAAAAAACTTGAAAATTTACTAAAATATGTATGGAAAAAAATTACAACTAACATAATATCCAGTACATCGGTGGAAACACTCAATTTGTATTTAAAAAAAAAAAAAAGTTTTAAACCCATTGCTTTTGAATGTGTTGCTAATTTACTCAACATATAATACTGATTGCTTTCTCAAAGTTAATTAGTAATTAAAATAAAGTTTCCTAGTTCTGAGATTTTAGGGATCATTCATTAAATTTTTTTTAAAGAATAATTCATTAAATTTCTATAACAAATATTAAAATTACAGGATACTTTCAGGATAGTGTCTCAAGCAAAAAATATTATTTAAAGAAACACACACTGTCCTCTCTCTGTTTAGAAATAATAGAAATATTTATAGATGAGGTTAAAAGCTAAAGAAATATTTATAGATGACATTAAACAAATATATATATAATTGGGAAAATACAATAATAATCTCATAAGAGGAAAAAACACATCTTAAATAAAAAAAAAATAATAATTTTAATAATAATAAATGTAATGCTTCCTAAATCACATTTCAGCAGCAAGAGAAATAAGTAATTCATTCATATAAATGTACATTAAGTACATTTATAAAGTACAAATCTGTACAAATGTACATAGATTTTAGTAGACTCAACAGCATACATAGCTCTCTCTTATGAGAGGTGGAGGTTAGTCCAAAAAACACCTAGAAGTAGGCACTGAGGGGCAATCTCTATGGTAAAAAATTAAAAATCTGTTGATCTATAAAGAGGGAGAAGGATTGAATCTTCCCCCTCCTCCTGTGCACATCTATCATCTGATTATACCTTTATTAAAAATAATGGTGAAGAAGAATAAAGGTAAAACAAAAGTGAATCTTTAGGTAAAAAATAAATTCAATTACACTTTTTTTTACCTTCAATACTAAATATTCACGTGATCAACTAGTATTTAATAACAGTCAGATTGTTCTGTGTTTTCATTTTAATACTCAAAAAGCATATACACAGATGCAATTTTTAATTAAGTTAATTTATGATGCATATAATTATACAGGGTGATTCACAAAGAAGAATAAATTTTATGTTTATTATGATTCACTAATGCTGTAATAGTCAAAGACACACACACCACCTCAGTAAACCATAAGGAAGATGTACTCAAAGTTTTTGTCTTACCCAGTGGTGTAACATACACCTCCGCATTGTGGGGGGCCCAAATGTTCTCGGTTACGCAACTGGTCTCACCCCTGACAGAAGTAACACAGCCAATAGCCATAGTGCAATGTATGTGGTTCACCCCTTTATTTTCTTAGGAGCAAATTGTCACAGGAGCTATTTTTTTAGCTGTGTTAACTCTTCAGTTGATGCTAGTTGTAGAACAACTTTATTCTCCAATTGGATGGTGTATCCCCACACTGGTTGGCCTACATGCGAGATAACCTTAATGAATAACTCCCTCACTGGTGGAATAGATGGACCATGGACTGCAACATACCATTCACCCAATGTGCACCTTGAAGTTCTGACAACACTTTGTAATTTCTTCCAGTGGGGATACATCCTTCCCTTTTTGTTGATATAGTGGAGCTGAAACAGCATAGCAAGCTGCTATCAATGAACTTGATTCAAGTATTTTAACCCATGTTTGGGGGGAAATGGATTACTAGCTAAAACTGACTAAGAGTTCACACATAGAACATCTGTGGCAGTCTTAAACATTTAAAAAAATCCCAAATATTTCTGCTACAGGTAACATATAATATCTTACATTGTTCTTGATTTATAGTGCATTGAAACTGTATACTTCATTATGAATCCCCTTGTATAATATGCATTAAATAATGGATTTCATAAATATTATATAATAAGCAAGTAATAAAAATGACAGCTAGGCTGATATTTTATTCTTCAAATAAAAAGCAAAATATTTATTAGCAATCAAGAAAGAGAATACTTATTAATGAAATTAAATGGCCTACTGTTTGCATGGGAGCTGCAGAAATGATGGTTGGAGTAGCTGCTTTATTTTCCATGCCTTTCCCTTGTAACTGTAGGCTAATGCCTGCTGGAGTAGCACCTATACTCTGAATAGTAGGCTGAAGAGTCAAGTTGCCAGGGAGAAACATGTGCTGCTGTTGAGGGGCATATAAATGCTGCAAATACTGATTCTGCAATGGTTGTTGAATAACTTGTACCTAAAAATGTAAAATATTTCATACATGAAACTGATGATAGTTCAAAGATCATATTTTTTATTATTACATTTACAAAGCTACAGCAATAATTTTAACTTAATAGAATGTAAATCTTTGACTTAAATCAAATACAAAAAGGGTTTTAGATACTGTAACTCGAAGATATGCATAACTTTTTAATTTTTCTTTTACACACTTCTAACTTGAAAAATGAGAATGTATTTTTAAAACACTTTTTAGATTTTCTTTCTTTCTTAAAAATAAATAGAGACTTAATTTAATTAACTCTCTCAAAATGCATTCAGAAATGTGAAAACAAATGATCTGTCATTAATTGTGGTATGTCATTTTAAAGAATAATATTCTTTAATGAAACTGAATTATAAGCTTTAGATATTTTAATGAAATAACAGGGCTTTGAATTATCAAGTAATTTGATATATTTTAATACATGAAGTGACTTATCAAAACAAAACCCTTTTTAAAATTTTGGCAGGAAGGGGGGGGGGGGGGGAGAAAAAAAAGGGCTAAAAATATTTTTTTCCTCAAAAAAGTATAGTTATAGTAAATACTATACCACAATATATATTTATAAAACTCATTATATATTTCCTTTTTTTTATTTACTCTCAAAATGTATAACGAAAAGTTAGCAATATTTATTATTTTTAATATCAACATGCTTAAATGAAAGCAATAGAGCATTTATATGAATATCCAGCAATAGAGTAGTAGATGTTTGAATATTAACAAAGCATACTTTACATTCAACAAAAATATCAATTTTAATAATATTAAAAAATTATTATTTTAAAATTTTAATATGCACAGAACTGAAAATTATATATTTAGATATTCTAACATCATCTATTTTCTCACACAAAATTATAAAAATTTCCATGCTTAAAAAAAATTGACAAAAAAAAATATTCCATTATTCAGAGCTCCAGACAAAGAAATGTTTTTAGCTGCAGAATAGTTAGAAACTTTTGATGAGTGCTCACAACAAGCCAATAGAAAAAGGGGAACAAACTTACTAAACCACTTATTTAAGCATGACAAGCGAAGAGGTTGAAGGTCAAACCTAGCAAATTTGTTATCTAGCTTGAACTACATTAACAATACATTTTATAACAATGAACCCATGAACAAAACTATATTAAAAAAATTATGTTTAAAAATTTTAACAGAACATTACATTTTGTTAATACAGTGTATTTCAAACTCCATTTAATTTTAACTTCATGACCAAATCATATTTGAATAAATTTTTTAACAATAATGTCTTATTACACTAATCCCTTCAAATTTGTACTCTATTTTTAATTTATGTAATCAAATATGAAAGTTTTCCTTTTAAAACAGTGCAATAACTCTCCATGTATATACACATATATGAATAAATGCATGCGATTAAAAAGAAAAAAAAAAAAAAAAACCAAGCAATTGATTAATTTCCACACATTGGAGAATAGATCAAAATTGTTTTACATATCTCATTCAATATATCAAATAAAAAAATTTCAAATATTTATAAGAAAAAGTTATAGATAAGCACAGTGCTATAAAAAATAAATTATAAATTCGTACACAAACAGTTTCAAGTTTAAAAATAAGTTTTGCTATTCCTTATTCATTTTTATTTTAGTTAAAAATATACAAACACAAAAATATTAAAACAGTAACAATTTTTCTATGTAATGATAAAATATTTTGGAAATAAATATTTTATAAATTATTAAGTATAATATATTTGGAAATTTTAAAATGAGAGATTTGCATATTTCAATTTCACACACAATACCTCCTTTAAAAAATTTAATTTAAATGGATAATTTTTTGTTCAACATAAGAAATTTTGGAAGATTTAAAAAGCATCAAAATATGATGAACAATTTTTTCTGCTAATTAAATAAGAAACCGAAAGAAAAAAAATTTCAAAACATCTATTTGTTTTCTTTTGTTCCTGAAATGTAAAACAGCTTGGGTTGTGATATAATTAAAATTATGAAATGATGTACTGTACAAAGGCTGCAACAAAGTCTTTTTATGTACTACTGTTTTACATCATGGCATACCTATTAAAAATTTGAGATTTATAAAAATCCTCATAAAGTAGGGTATCTTATACAGTTTGAGATTTCCTTTGTTTTTAGAAAATTTCTTTACAAATAGTACAACAAAATTTTAGGAGGGGTGGAGGGGAATGATAAAAAAATTGATTGTAAAATCATAGTCAATCAATATTATTCATTGTTTGAATAAACAGCAAACTTTCTTAACTACTTTTAATTAATTTAGTTTTGTTTATAATTATCCACTTAACAAATCAATATGTATTTCAATTTCTTTCCAACATTCCAGAATATTCATAAAACCATAGTCTTTTGAAAAAATCTATTTCCACAAAATTTATTGTACAAAGTTGGCAAAGTGATTTCAATTAATAGCATATTATTGTCTTTTTATAATAATGCAAAACTGTTTTAATTGAATAATTTAAAAGTCCTCCAGAAACAGGCTATTTAACAGAATTATTGTCTAATTTAAATAAATGATTTTATTATGCAAATATTTAGAATAATCTAATATTAGTAGATTATTATATATTATATTTACAAAACTGAATACAAAAGAAGGTTATGAACAAATTGAAAAAATATTTTTCTTCTATATAATTTATACATTGCTTAACATGATACATTTGAAATTAGTTTGAGCATGTATTTATAAGTTGAACCTTTGTCATACTGTACTATACAGTTTCCTAAAATTTTAAAACAATTTATTTCATAAAATGCAAAATGAAAAGAAAATGTAAGATAAGGTACAGTAAAGATTATAGTTGACATTTTTTCTTCATTTTTTTAAAAATCTTTTTTTCCAATGGAAAAGTCTAGATTAGATCAATATAATTCATTTGCTAGATGATCAGTAATTAACAAAATTTTCACCACAAATGATTCATCATTCTAAAGCAGGTAAAATTTAGTTCAATTTAAACATTTTAATTGTTTATTTCAAAATATGATTTAAATAGAAAAATAAACTTCTTGATCTGAATTTTTAACATACTTAACTTCAAAACATTAATTATGTAAGAAAAATTATAACTTCATTCAAAATAAATGAAAAAATTGAAATTTCGGAAACAGGATAATAAACAAGAACATAGATGTCATATTGCCAAAATTGCCAATTATTTTGATTTTGCAAATTCTGACAGGAATTTATATACTCTTCAGCCAAAGCTTCCTGGGTTTAACAAGTAATTTGATGAGGTATATTTCAGGTTCAAGCTTGGTAGCTTCCCTGACATTCCAAATTATCGATAAGGTTCAATATAACATTTGATCTGAAGCAAGTATTTAACAATTCATGAAGCAATACATTTTTGAAGAATGAATTTTTAAATCAAACCTTTCTTTACATATATTTTACTAGTTGACCCTTAAGATCTATGTAAACCAGGGGTGGACAACTCATTTTGGCTAGCGGGCCACACTGTATAAGCAGAAGATATCGAGGGTTGCACCTTTATAAAATGATTAGATTTATAATAAAATAATAAATATGTTAAATAAAATAGTGACGATTTTATTCAATTTATTTATTGTACTAATTTCCTATTATCTATAGCTGCTAGCACATTTAATTTTTGAATCAGTTCAATAAGCCAACTGCATCCTGTCACACTTTTCTCCCATTTTTATTTATTTTTTTGAAGTCAGGAGTGGGATGGCTAATTGAAATTCTTGTCTCATGCAATTTTATGTCAGCCAACTTGCATCCGTATTTACTCTTGTTGATCTTCATGGAAGAAAAACTTCACTCACAAATATATGTTGACAAAATTATAAAGAACATCTTCCCAGCAAATTTCTTCATACAAGGAAATTTCTGTACAGACAAAGGTTTGTAAAAGTCAATCATAGCATTAAATATTTCCTTTGCAGTGTGATCCAATTTCAAGTCAATACAATAAGGCTGCAGCTTCTGATGTGCTGTATCAATATCAACAATAATAGGATAACACAGCAAATTGAATTTAGGCACTTTTTTTTTAAATCCTGAGATTTTGTGACCTTGTCCTGCACACTCTGCAGATGAACTCTCAGTAGAAACACTTTCAGTTACTTTGTTTTCTTAATGAAGGAATTCTGTTTTCTTTAATGGTGAAAAATACAAGTCAAATCTTTGAATCACACATGGGAGTGAAATCTTGATTCAAAGCAGATTTTTTGACTTTCTTGGAAGGCCACAAAAAAACTTTTACCACCCTTGATGTAGACTTTGTGAATGTTTTAATTTATTTAAGTGCCAATTACTTAAATAGACACATAAACAATTTAATATTTGATATAATTATTGATATATTTTTTTCATACTTTTATGAGTAAAAAAAAAAAACAAAAAAAAACAAAAAATTCTGTAAATCTCCTAGCTTAAAACAAATCATTTAAATCAAATCAAGTGCCACCACTGTTGTTCTTTTCTCTAATTATTATATATAGCCTATTCTTTCTTAGGCTTAAAATAAATCTTCTAAAAATAAAATAAAAATACTTACATGAGGCAGTGGGGAAGCTGCTACAGATGGCTGAACAGCTACATTTTGGGGAGGGGTATGAGATGCTGCTGATTGAGCTAACATGACTGCATTTGCTGAAACAGGAGTTCCTGTCCTTGAACGGTTAGGGGCAACTGAAACTGAAGCTACAAATGGCACAGTTGCAATGCCATAAGATGCTGCAGATTCACAAGGTACACTAGCTGAAGCTGACTGAGTTTGACACTGAACATCCACATCTTCAGAACCCATAATTAAGGTCAAGTCCTATCACTTGCAACTATGGGGAAAGAGACCAAAATTATTATTATTTTCTTTTTTATCTTTAAAGAACATATAATAAACATTTTTCAGTTAAGAAATAACTGGAAGGAGCTACATTTTCAAAAACACATGAATTGTATGTGAAATAATAATCAAATTTCCATTTTTTTTTTTTTTTTTGCATCTTTATAATCAAGTGTACAAGTAAAATACTTTTCTAAGAATCCGTTATTGGTACATGATAACAATTAAAAATTGCCTTTATTTCACAATACATACTTAACTAATACATAACCTTAAAAGAGAAAATTATTTTTTTAACTCATAATAATTAGATATTAATACAAACAATTTTCTCTCTACTATAATTTCTAATTCATTATACATATGACACAGAAACTGTGTGAACAAAAGATTAATATAATTAAAAGTTGATCTAAAATTTGTTATAAGAAATCCAAAATGTTACACTATGCCTTTCACAGTTTAATTATGCTTATCTGACAAACATTTAAATAACTCTTACAGAGATATACAATGGTATAACGAAATTTAACTTAAGAAAATATTTGTTGTATTACTGGAGAAAAAAATACTTTTTGAAGAAAATTTTATTGAGACAAATAAAAAAAAATTATACAAAATATTCAATTATTTTTTACATATTTAATACATAAATTGAAAATAAAAATATTATTTACATAAAAAACAAATAATGATCATCAGAGATGCTCAGAAACATATTTTGTGTACTCTGCATATTTTTTTATACAATATTCATTAATCACATACTTAATTTTCATAAACATTTACCAAAGTTTAAAATAATAATAACACTTATGGAGAATTAATAGCAAATGAAATATGTATTTCCGACAGTTGTTAAGAAAGAAAGGCATCCTTTAAATCAGAAATTTAACAAATCAAATCAGAAAATCTGCTAAAATAAAATGTACATCGCAAAATCTTATACAATTTTCTAAGAATGTCATTCGCATAATATTTCTTTGTACGAATGAAATTTTGCATGCATTTTACTCACCCCATCAAATTTGACAGCGGCCATCTCAGAGCTTGAATGGATGGTATAAAAGAATTAATTAAAATTAGAAAAGGGACGCCATCACGATTTAGAGATTAAACATTTGTTCCAGACAGTTCCTTAAAAGGAGTTTAATTTGAATAGAGATATTTTAATGCATATTAATTTATGACAGTGCATTTAAATCAACTATCATAACTGTCATAAAAGTTAAAGCGATGAATACAAAACTGACAATCATATAAACAACCTTCCCCAAAAAGCCTAGCAGCCGAACCAGACACCGGTCGAGTAGAGATGTATCTGAAGCAAGGCTGTCCAATTTTTGGAAAAACAAAACTAAATGGGACTTTTTTGTTTGTTTTTGAAAATAGAGAATTTAGTTTGAATTTCAGGTACAATGCATCTTTTTTGTCGTCATCAATCTAGGATCAAGGTTAAAAAAATTAATTGAAGAACAAGTGATCGAAAAACAAACGTACATATCAGAAAGTTATAACTTTATATTTTTGCATTCAGCGGGATAGATTTTTCAACTGTAGAAATGAAAGAAATGCTCGTATTCCCGTTGAATTAAATATTAGGAGAATTATTCTGTTATTATAAGTGATTTAAAAAAATTCCGATGCGTAGTTAACTGTTCTTGTCTTGGAAGAATTTTCTAGTTTTGGTATCCTTTGTGAAAATGTCCAAAAACTAATCAGGAAGATTAAGGAAAGGCTAAATTATATTGTTGCACTGAAAGATCTACAGTGTTCAATATCTATAGTTCTTTTTTCTTCTATATTTTTTTATGTTTTACTGAGTCTTCAAGAATTGTAAGGTGATATTAAGGTGATTATTATTTTTTTTTTTTAGGAAAAGGAAAAATGTCCATCAAATCTGCAGAGCAATAATAATTTTACAATGAACAGTTCTTTTGATGAAAATACACTATATATTTTCTGGAAAGTGGAATATTGTTTTTCAGAAACCTATCTATGATATCAAAATCGTAGGATGTTGTGATTTCAAGACAATACAAATAATAATAAAATACATAAAAAAATTTAGTGCACCATGTTTTTATAACGGAATAAAAAGTATAAATTATGAAGGATAAAGCAACATACAGATTTCTAATTTTATCTAAATTATCCTGAAGATACAACTTTTGACAGCTATTAAAATATTTGTAAGTTTGCAAATGAAAAACATGGAGTGCATGTAGCAGATAATTGATGCATTGATAGCTCAACTAACAATTTTATTGCACCGCAAATAATGTGAAGCAATAATTTTTTATTGGTAGCTTCTCTCTGCACTCTTTATAATTATGTATTGCATGCGCCCCATGTTTTTCGTTTCCAACCTTACAAATTTTAATAACTATCAAAAGTCTCCAAGAATGAATTTGCTGGATAATTTAGAAAAAGTTAGAAATCTATATGTGGTTTTATCCTTCATAAGGATTGGAGAAATTATTTTATACTTTTTAGTCCGTTATAAAAACATGGTACATTAATTTTTTTAAAAAAATTTTATTATTATTTTCTGCTTTTTAGGGTTATGTGAATGAAATTTTGGAATTGATTTTATATACTTTGATGACGTGATTACAGAGATATGCGATAAATTTCAGATTTATCTCAGTCTTTTTTCTTCTGGTTATATCTGAAATAGAAAAATGTCATATCTACTTACCAAAGTACATCTAACTATTCAATTATTATTTTAGAAATAAAATAACGAAGCAAGCGAAAATAATTTTGTATAAAAATCATATTCAAATATTAAATACAATCAATGTCAAATCCGTTTGTCAAAATTTTAAATTTATTTCTCTATTCATGATGCTTGAGATCTTAATTGTCGCATACGTTCCATCTCCTTCATTGCACGGTGTCTTGCCTGTGAGTTTCGAGCAATCGAACTTTACTATTCTCAATTTATCCAATGAAACTGCTCATTTGTCATTGCCTGTTCAGTAACTTCATCTTCAAATTCTGCCTCGACAATTTCTTCTGAATTTTCAAGAAGACTGAAAGCATGTGCCTGATTAAAAGCAAGTTGTCTATCTCTTGCATGATGTGTTTTAAGATATGCATTTGCCTCAATTGCTGTTCTCGAGCAAGAAAAGCCTAGCATGCATTATAATGCTCATCAATTAACTCATCTTCAGAGAAAAATGGTACATATTGAACGAGTAGACTAAAGAAATAATTTTCTGGGTCTGTCGGCATTTGAAAAAATGGTACTTGTACAACGGCTGGAATATTTCTAATGACCATTTTAGTGTTTTTTGCTAGATTTATAAGTCTTTGTCTTGTTAGTTGTTCTTCCTTTTCTGCATCAATACTTTCTTCACTGTCTCCCCCTTCCTTGCTTAAAATGGTTCAAAATTCATTGCAAATTCAAGTAAACACATATTTAGAAATTCATAGCCCTGTTGTTGTCTTGGGCGATTAGATTAGCATTTTGCTCAAATAAGTTTGAGCAAAGTGGAACAGCTTGTTTTGCCGGGGTTTTTTTGCGGGCCCCGGGGACCTGAGGGCCTTTCTTTGACCCCAATGCCTCGAAATTGAGAACGCAGATGCAACTCTACCCGTGCTATTGACAAGTGGTCTTTGTTCGACTAAATTCGGTTAAGTTCCGGAGTTATGGGACCCCTGTCGAAATCGAGACCCGCCTCTTCGGGGCCCCGAGTTCGAGACTAGTACTTCTTTTTTTTCACATTTTCATGCATTGTCATCCACTTCTGAGCTATGATCTAAATTTCAAGTCTCTAGCTCATCGGGAAGTTGGTTTAAAATCAATTACAAAATCCGCTTCCCCCCCCCCCCGACAGACAAGAAAGCGAGTTAATAAAAACATGGTGAAATGACGTGGATCGTAATCTTAAAATATTTGGAAGTCTCCCACATATTGCTCGTCATAAGCTACAATCTCGATGGGCCTTGATTCTATAGCTATCAAAGTGGCTTTTTCTTACACGATCTTATCACAAACACTCAAATGTGATTTCCAAGTCAGAAACCCACTGCGTAACTTTTTTTACAGAATTTTAGATGCCATTTCTCTTTCTTGCATCGTCTGAGTACTCTTAAATAATAATCTTTTACATATCCTAGCATATTTTTCCTTTCATGGAAATTGTTGTTTGTTTCATCCCTTCTTTATGGAGTTGAAACTAAAAAACCAGTAATATATACCGTATTTATTTGAATATATGCTGCCATTGATTCTAAGCCAGACCCTAAACTCTCAATACGTTTTAGTAAAAAAAAAATGAAAAATAGTGTAAAATGGTTTATGAAAATTTCCTTTACTTACAAAATGAAAAAAAAATTTAAAACGAGATCTAAAAAGAAATGAATAATTTATTTATTTTACCAGTATTACAAACTTTTAAATACATTGAAGAACTCATAATTTTTCCAGCCGTCAATATCCTGTTCAATTTCTCCATCTAACGAATTATTCTGCCTTCGATTCTAAGCCGCACCCGATTTTCAGTAACATTAACATTGTAAAAAAGTGCGTCTTAGATTCGAATAAATGCGGTACATACACATGTATATTATTTCTTCACACGCACACACGCACAAAATGAAATTTTTAAGAAAAACTTCTATAATTACACTTTAATAGCGTCTTTGCATAAAAATAATGTACACTACGTGACACTGAAAATGCAGTAGCCAGAAAGTAAAGAAACTTGGCAAACAAAGAGTCATCAACGAACAAAAAGGAACGCTTTTTTTGGTATAATATTCATGACAGAAAGCGAGAGCAATGTCATTTGAGTAGGTTGTTAGAACAGAGTGGACAGTGCTACACGAAACAGCATGACTATTTATAAAGTCAGTAAGAATACTGTTATCATTTTGTGTAAAATAGTTTGAATAATTTATATCTGGATGTGTAATACGTTTGTATAACTCTACTTTGTATTTATTTTCTGTTAAAATTGTAATATTCGCAAGCAACGCCGTTCCTTACATTATAATGACGATTCAATGGAAACTTGGCGACCATTTTGGTGAGTTCGTGACCCTATGGGTTCTTCTGGAAATTAGTGGAAAAATGTACTAATATCACGATTTTTGAAGCAAGCGGATCTTTCTCGAAGGATCCGTGAGGCCTCTAAGTAGGGAAACACTTGTCGAAACTGAGTTAGTATTGTTTTGATTAGCGATTAGTAGTCTTGCTTTGACAGTTGAAGAGTCGACCAGCGATTAGTAATTACTTCGGCTGTTGAGTAGAACGAGTGAATGCTTGTGAATAATCTTTTATATACTTGTATTTTAAACACTAATAGTTGTGTCTGAGTGCTGTTGAAGATGTGAAGACCTTCTGAGATTTATTCTGCGAATTTCGCTGTTCTATTATTTAAATCCATAATAGAGCACTGGCAATCATATTTGTGAGGAATTTAAACATAGCAGCAGTGATGATTATTCCATTCGATGTACTATCTTCGTAAAAGAAATAATAAATAGCCAAATGTAAAAAAAAAAAAAAAAAGTTCATTTGAAATATTTATTTTTTTATTTACTTTATTATTCACTACAATTACACAAATCTATCAAACTTTCATATTTATTAAGGTATCCGCGACTATGTTCAGAGAACCGTGATTTTAAAAAAAGCGCATAAATGGATAATTTTCATGATATTTAGTGTCACCTAGACTAGAATACATGTATAAAATTGTTTTAAGAACATTTTGACAAAAAAAAATTTATTTAAATACGATATTTTGGCAAAAAATTAACTTAGAATAATCTTTTTCTAAAATGTTCTCCTTCTGTGAAAAATGCTTCTATTAAAATAATATTTTGCTTGTATATATCTTAGACCTCTGTTCAGAGGCTCAACTAGAATTTTTGAAATATATAACTTAGAAGTGGGTTTATCCATGTTTTACAACAGAGGGGAGAAATTTTAAGAAAAAAAAACGCCGATAATTATTTCAGTGGGTTGTAACTCTGAAAAAAATGTGATTTTTTCAAAAATCATAGTTGAGCCTTTGTACAGAGGTCTGAGCTATATACAGACAAAATATTATTATAATAGAAACATTTTTCACAAAAGGAGAACATTTTGAAAAAAGGTTATTCTAAGTTAATTTTTTGCCCAAAATATTGTATTTAAATAATTTGTTTTTGCCAAAATGTCCTTAAAACAATTTTATACATGTATTCTAATCTAAGTGACACTAAATACCATGAAAATTATCCATTTATGCGCCTTTTTAAAATCACGGTTCCGAACGTAGTCGGATACCTTAAGACCGGTTTGAAAATTTTGTGACAAAACCGTGCAATATTTACTCTGAACGTTCCTGTCTTTATGCTGTCTACGCACGCACTCCCCCCACAAGCGTTTCATTTTATTAATATAAATTTACATTTATATTTATATATTTTCAATTTTTTTTTTATCAATATGTTCAAATGAAGTTTTACTTTTATGATAAGAAATTATATTTCAACAAAGACTCGGTGACAAATTGGACGGAATTTATATTTACGGAATGTCATATATTTACATTGTTTTCACAATATCTAAGAGTATTATGACAGATAATTGATTTCTTATTATAATCTTCTTCGACCTTAACCTATGTACGTATAAGAATATAATTACCTTATTAATTTACTTTTCATGACGCAGGTATATAAACCTTAGATATGAAAAATTGGCTATCCGGTCGACAACCTAGGTAATTTTTCTACGTCAAATAAACATTCGGCGTCAATTTTTAAGGTAGAGGAATAACGGCGTAAGTCCGATCTTAGTATTACGTAGTTTAAAAGCGTACTTATAGTTCTTAAAAGGTCGATCATACAGACTCGCATTTTCTTTTTTTATCATTTGCCTAAAAGGTAATAAAAGTAACTGCATTTACTCATTACAACTTAAACACTTTCGATTTTTATCATTATACGCCTTATATTTTATGTATTTCACATATCTTATTCATATTTTTTTTTTAATTTAAAATAGCATTTCGAAAAATTAACCTTTTAACAGTAGAATAGTTTTGAGCTGTTTCTTAAAATATAATCTTTTTATTGAAACTACTTGTTATGTGTATGGTTTTTCTTATAAATCACATTCCTAACACATGGGATACTATAAATAAATTTAAATTAATAAGTAGTGTGACTCAACTTTTTTCATAGTTTCGTGTTAATTTTTGTTTTGTATAAAATTGAAGAAATCATGGTTTTATTTATTGAGCACTAAAATAAAACCTGTTAATTTAAAAACTGTGACTAAGTATTTTCTTAAATTTATTCAGGATTGATTGAATATTAACGTCGCACTGTTCAGCTACACGAGGGCTTTTGGCGACGGACCACGTAATTTTGAACCATGGTCAAGGGACGTGGACGACACCTGAACTGGCACCCCCTCTCTCCTAACTACCACACCACACCAACGGGAGGACATTTCAGCTCTCGACAGATTTAACGTGCATCGCTGCCCTACACGGCGGGTCTTTAGTGGTACTGGGCTCGAACTCGTGACAAGGCAAGCCATGATCCGATATCTATAAAACTCGGATACCGCGGCCACAAATTTAATCAGGAAAAGAATAGATTTACATCTCGATGATTTTTCAACTAAGTCATCAGCTTTGCAAGAGTATTATGAAGCATCGAAGTAATCAGAAATAAAAATGACGCTCAATTCTTTCTTCAATTATAGACCTCATACTTTCGCTGTTAGCGTCAATATTAAATTTATTTTAAAGCGGAAAATAATGTAAATCTTTCATAAAAATTAAAAATATGAATATTTATTAATTATTTATTTGCTTCATGTAAGTTTTTTGTTGAATGTCCTTCCAAACGAAAGAGTTGAATTTGTTACTTTTTACGTGTGTGTTTTTCAAATCACACGTTAAATGTATCATTGCTAACTGTATAACAGATTCTACGGTTGGAATACTAAGTGTAATTAAGAAAATCATTTCATTATAAAAATTAATACACCTTACTTAACAAAATGCAAAATAATTACCAATTAATTTAATTGATTTTAGTGATTAGCACACGACACAGATTGTCATTATTTGCTGATAGGAAAGTAATGGTATTACATTCAGTAGAAATTTATATTAAAATTTCATTAACTATATTATGACTCTATTGCAAGGTCAGACTATAACTTGAAAATTCTTTAAAAATATTATATATGATAAATTTTTTTTTATTTAGTCATCCTGAAGGCTTATGATATTTTCTAATGTTCTTTCTCATTTAAAGTTTCATTAACTTGTTTTTTGAAAACAAGTTTTTAAATATCTTTAGGAAAAACTAAAAAGCTCTCAGACAATCTCATTTGTTTTGCTACTGCGGTAGAAGAAAGCTTTTTGACTGAAGTTTCAAAAGAAAGATTAACGTCAATTAAGAGGAAAAGGGGAAAAAATGTATCTTGAATCAATTTTCAGTTGAAAAAAAAAAATGTTCATTTTTCAAAGTATTACATTAAATGCGTAACAGCCCCCTTTTTCTTCAAAAAATAATCCCACACACACATCCAAGTAAACATATTTTTTTAAAGTGTAACAGAAAATTTTTCATTCTCTGGTACAAAAAAAAAAAAAAAGAAGGAGAATTAGTATTAACTAGTATGTTTTTCCTTTAATTTTTTTTCAAAAAACGATCTTATAAGCGAACAACTTTTTAATGGTACATATAAAGAAAATTTACTAAAAAAAATTTTTTTTACATGAACACACACACATTAAAGACACTTGGACTTTAAACAACTATTTATAATTATGCACAATTTGAGCATAACATATCATTTGGAAATCCCATTTTGACAAAAAAATTGTATTAAATGAAAAATAAATTTTAGATTTTTGTGGAAATAAATAAATAGTAAAACAAATAAATGGTTTCGGTAAGGGATGTCTTCCCATAGTTGCAATGCATTGACAGCATCGACTTTCCGTAATATTAACTTAGTTTCCGGATATTGAAAAGGAAAGCAACGCCCATACGTGAAAAAACGCTTATTTCATCTCGTTCACTTACCTCAGAGGACACAAAGCAGACATCTGTGTGGGGAGGTAGACTTATGCTTTATAGCAGCAGTTCTTAAACTGTGGTCCTTGAAGTCTCTTATATAATGTTAAGATTTCTTTCTTTTACAGACTCTGAAAGGCCTCATGGAAAAATTGAAAGATTTGTCATACTATATTAGATCATTAAATTGTCCCCAATGAAAAAACTATTCTAGAACTTGTATTTTGATCAAGAACATTGTCGAAGAAGGATGTTCAAAATCGTATGGGTCAGCGATGACACGTTAATACATACAGGGGGCCGCAGGAATCGAAAATTTAAGAACCACTGCTTTATAGGATTAAAGTCTAGAGTTCCAGCTCTTGTCATTTCATTCTCTCCAATCTTAGATTCTCAAAATATTCATCAAGAAGCTTAGCTTGTTGATGTCAAACATTATGATCTTGGATGGATTCATTATCTATGGCAGCAATGTATATATGACATGGGGTAAAAATATCTTTTCTATATTCAGTATCAGTTAGAGTTCTACGGAACTTCTATGGAGTTCTACTTAAGTCAATATAAAAAAATAGGGACCACTTAGGCTGGGAATAATCCTGCTCAAAGCAAGACTTAAATAAGGACGTCTTAAAGCATGGGCCAATTGGGTTCGGTCCCAGGGCTTCGTCTCGTTCTCGGCTAAGCCTGAATAATTTCAACTATCAAATGTTTTTTTTAGTTATATTCTCCTAAAATCTGGGAATTTCAGACAGTATGTCAACTGCCTACATGTGATGACCGACTTCCATGTATAGATCCAGGCGTACTATCATACACCATCATTATTCATTCAGTGGAGCGGTGGCAGTCAGTCGAGCCAAATTGTGTAAGTCATGCTCATTAGAATTAATTGGGACAAACATGTCTTTATTGCTTGAGTTGGTATGTGATTACTAGTGAAGTCCCGAACCATCTCAAACCCGTTATATCTGCCTTTAGGTAGTGTGATAGATCGACTTTGGCTATAATTTATTCGTTTTAGTGTGTCAGGAGCTCAGTTGTGAATCTTTCAGAGGGGCAGCTGGTAATTTCAATTTTGCGTTCTGTATAAAGCGTGTTACTCTTATTTGTCGAAAGATAGATATTAGTCCGAGGACCCATTTTAAAATCTAAAATAAATCGCTCTTAATAAACACATTTCTATGAGTGTCAGAGATATAGCTACGGCAATTGGTGTGATCAAATTAAGTTTTTCAAGAATTTTAAGAGCATTTCAAGATTCTGAATCATTTTCCCCAAAAAGAAAAGAAAAATGTGGCGAAAGCTGAAAACTACCTCAAGAGAATTGATAAAATTTTAACAAGAAATAGCAAAATAAATCGAAGAAAGACAAGCACAGACCTTTGAAGTGATTTATTGGGTAATGGTGTTGAGAGGAGTGCTTCACAACTGTACGAAAAAGACTTCTGAAAGGTGGTCTTAAGGCAACAAGACTGAGAAAAATGCTATTTCTAAGAAAATGATGAAAGAATATTTGGAATAGGCCACAAAAAATACCGTACATGGACTATTAGCGACTGGAAGAAGGTGATTTTCAGTGATGAAACATTTATTTGTGCAGGGATACAAATCAAGCGTAATTAGATAAAGTGAAGTTGAAACTTTGCTACCAAATCATATCCAACAGACTGTAAAACACCCTTTTTAAACAGATATTTGGGGGACTTTTTCACAAAAAATGGCACTGGAAGCTTAGTTCCTCTTAAGGGCACAATGAATTCTATCAGTTATACAGAAATATTATGCTGTAGGTTTGTTCTTTTCATGAAAACATTTGATAGAACATTTCAACATGACTTGGCACCTTGTCACAATTCGGAATTGATCCATACTTTTATGCGGGAAAATAAAATAAAAATGCTCGATTGGTCTGGAAATTCCCCAGACAATCCTATTCAAACTTATGGTATATTCTCAAGAATCGTTTCGCTAAGATGAATTGTACGACAACAAAGCAAATGAAAAAAAGGGCTATACTCGTGTGTTTTTATGATGATGAAATCAAGAACATGTATACTACTCTAGTGGAGTCAATCGCAAGAAGTGTTGAAGAGGTCATTTCTGCTAAAGGAAAACATACTATTTTTTTTTTTAGTCTATTTAAGGTAGGTAATGATAAAAAGCTACGGTCTTAGAAAAAGTCACTCTTTTCCATTTGTCCCAATTAATTCGAACAATATTGTTTCGGGTTACTGTTTGTACGAGCATTTTTGATATCGTATGATACGTTCGGTCTACTTTTGAGGATCATAGGTAGAGTCCACATTTGTATAGTGGCCCAGGGCCTCAAGAAGTCATACGACGTCCCTGGAGCTAAACATGTCTTTTAACAATGTTATAAGACATTTCAACATCGGGAGTATCTTTAGATAAGCCCTCGACTTGATTCTCTCTCCAAAAACTCCAACATTCGTCTACATACAGACATACAGAAAACCATTGCTGAATGGTCCAGATAGCACGCACTCTTGCCAAATAAAAGCAGACATTTCTGCAACGTTAATTAAAAAGGGACACGCATGGAAGATCGTGTTATATGGAGTCTTTGGTTGTAAAGTTGTCAATTCTGTAGCGAATATTGTCGTCCTTGATTCGGCAAGATAATTTGAAATGAGTTAAGGAACCATCAAGTTCTTTTCCTCCCCCCCCCCCCCCCCCCCCCCGCATTACGTAGAGGGACGGTAAAACTTGCGAAACGTGGAATTAGTGTTTTTTATACCGAATTTTTGAATTCAAAAGGGATCCTAGAGTTTTTTAACCACATTACGAGAGACGTTAAGACATCGAGCAGCATCAACTTATAGCAATCCCATTTTCTTCCATATGATTACTCTCTGTCTTGAAGAACCGGGTAGGCAAAGACCTCCAAGATATGGCCAAAACTATGTCGTAATACCAACAACTGACAAGCAATAAGCATAATAATTTTTTCACAAATTACAGAAGTGTATTATTCAATTTCTTCCAACTGTTATATTAGCATCCGAATTTTTTTTTATAAGAAATAATGGTGGTTAGAATTATTTCAAGAGGTTTGATTAAAGTTACTTATCATTATTCTATAAACCATACTTCTTATCTTAATTTTTAGTATTTTTTTTAATAGTGAGTGTCAAAACACTGTTGTGTTTTAACCTTTAGAATTTAGTGTATATATACAAAAACCTAGTTCGTTTTGACTTATACCGCTAAATGTTTGACGACACTTCAAATTTTTCATCAGTTTGACTTTTTTTTATTGAAATTGAATTATATCAGGGAGCTCTAAAATTTTCTTTATAATGCCGATTTTCCCCATCATTTGAACTTTCTTCTATCTAACCTAAATCTTTACCTATATTGTATCAGTTGTTGTCTGCATAATGTTCATGATATTTTTCATAACTGATATTAAATACTCAAATACTTGCAAATTATATTGAACTTTGAACTATATTGATCCCTTAAGTATATAATAACATTTGTGTTTTATCCTAAGGAGAAAAATATCTGATAAATAATATCTTACGAGTGACATACTATTCTGATTCAGTAGTAGACCTACTGACATATTAGTCTACTACTGAACATAAACCAGAGGGGTATTCTAAATATCTAAGAGGACGGTTAAAAATGGAATATAAAAAGAGATTTAACCACAAGCTACTGAGTAAATCACCAACAAATAGTAAATAAATTTCCGATTACATATTTTATCGAAACATTCAATGGTATAGACATTCAACAGCTTAAAAATTAGGACTACCACAATTGCTTTTATCTAAACTAAAATCCTATAATTGATTTCAAAAGAAAAATCCCGTAATTTGTACAAATGTTCTAGCCAGACACAAATCTATATTTCCTTCTTTCCTCAGCGGAACGACAGCCCTGGATGCGTCTTAACATTCTCATGAAGCCTTTTTCAGGTCATCCTTCTCTTCCTGCTAGTGTTCTCCAATTCTTAGTTCTCAAAACTAGGAGATCTTTTTCTAAGCCATCAATCCATCTAAGATTTGACCTGCCTTTTCTCCGTGCGCCAATTGGTTGGGCATTGAAGACTTTTTTAGTGACGTGGTATTCGTCCATTCTGGCAACGTGACCTGCCCATTCAATTCGTTGTATTTTGATGAACTTAACGATGTCAGATTTTTTATATGAGTGATAGAGCTCTAAATTTGATCTTCGAATCTATAACTCAGTTCCATGAAATTACATCGTCTGAAAAATATTGGTACACGGACATATTGCGGTATTGCGTCCATTGAATTTGAATCATTAAATCAAGAAATAAATTATATTGAATAATTAGTTGAAAATCGTAGACACGCATATCACTTGATTATGTGGCATGTAAAAGTTCCCTTGAGTATCAATTTGACTCTGGGGCTCTCAGCAAAATTAAATCACGGCAATGTTGAGCATTCGACGAGAGCTTGAATTAAAATGCATTCGAGTGTCCGAATTTGGTAGCGAGAGCCGCCAATGGTTCTCGCACTTGAGGACTTGTCGTGTCTGCAAAGGTTTCGTTGCCAATATGCACCAATTAAAAAAAAAACTTTCAGGGCGTGGATGAGAGTACGATAACGACATGTGTGACATTGTCATCTAATCCTTTCTAGAAGTTTTGATATCTATCTTTAGAAGTTTTAGTACTATGTCATTGCTTTTATAAATATCTACATGCACTTGCCTGTTTTGATTGGTTATGAACGCTACAAAATGGAGCTGTTAGTATCTAAAATATAGATGTCTTTCGCATCTGAAAAGCCAAGGTTACCCATTATAATGTTATTTTATTACATATTGCTGGAGAGAGAGTTCATTTCTCCTTTACGTTTTGATGCAGCTTGTATTTGAAGTGAAAGTGATAGTTTTTTTGTTTCGGTTGATTCGCAGGGTTCGAGTACGAGTGCCACTAAAAGTCCACTACGTACAGCGGTTAAGGCATGCTAAATCTGTCCAAGATCAAGATAAGGGTGTGTAAAATTGGCTCAGGTGTAGTTTTCGTCACTTAACAATAAGTCCGAATTATGGGATTGGTCCGCAACAGCCCTCGTGCTACTTTGAAATACGACTTTAATAAACAACTCATCAGTGTATAAAATTGAATAAAATGTTATTGCTTCTCCCTATATATAGATATAGAGAAGAAAAGCGACTTACTAACCCATCACGAGATGTCTGGAGTGAGTGAGTGAATATTAACTTCGCACTGTTCAGCTACTCGAAGGCTTTTGGCGATGGACCTCGTAATTTTGAACCATGGTCAAGTGACGAGGAAGATATCTGAGCTGAAACCCCTAACTTCCACATTACACCAACGGAAGGACATTTGAGACTAGAAATATTTACCGTGCATTGGCCTCATCTGCACGGTGGGTCTTCAGCGGTATTAGTCTCGAACACATGACGTGCCACCCTCGAGTCCAATACCTTGACCATTAAGCTACCATGGCCCCACGAGAAGTCCGGAACTATTAAACATACACACTTCAAAATTGGCAGGCATCTTTTTGTTTTGTTGAGCACAGATCTGCTAAGAATGGATTTTGCAATAATCGACTCTCAAGGGGGACTTTCATTCTCAATTTTTTAACAACTAGACGTACAGATTTGCAATTTGGCAGGTATTCTTTCCTTTTTTTGAGTGGAGAACCATTAAGAACTGGCTTATATGGAAATTGACTACCAGAAGGGGAAGTGGCCGCGGTAGCCAAGTGGTCGAGGTATCGGATGAAAGTTAGGAATGGGAGGTGCCAGCTCAGGTGTCGTCCACGTCACTTGACCATGGTTCAAAATTACGTAGTCCGTCGCCAAAAAGCCCTCGTGTAGTTGAACAGTGCGACGTTAATATTCACTCATTCGCTCACTCACTCACCCAGAGGGGAAAGGGAATTTGTGAGATTTTTATAGATAAAAGACTCCCTCCCACACACATTTCTAAACTACTAGACCTACAGACTTGAAATTTGACAAGCTTGTTTCTTTTGCTGAGTGGAGATACACTAAGAGAGGGTTTTGCACGACGTCGACTTCTAATTTTACAGATTCAAGTACCGTAAAATCCGGCGCATAACGCGCCCTTTTCACACAAAAAATAAGATTGAAATTTACGAATGCGCGTTATACGTCAGGTATAAAAATGATAGCTTTAGAAATAAAAAGTATACCGTTTTTTTTTTAAAGTTTGAAATAATATCTGATTTAAATGACTTCAAAACGTAAGTGGATTGCGCACATTCATTTCAGGTACTTTCGTAGAAAAGGGAGTGCGTGCTGTACGGCGAATATATCTAAAAATTAAAAATTGCAGCTTGAAAGTATAGATGCGCATTTTTCGCCGGATTTTTTTACGTTACTTCGATTTTGGAGACTTAAGTCTTGTTCTTTTTAAATCAAGAGGGGTGAGGGATATAAGAATGTTTTTAATCACAATTGAAAGCTTAATACTAAGACTTAGATATGCATTACTTGAAAAGATAGCATATATTTATACAACATCCTGAAACACCCAGCGAAGCGGATAGGTATTAGCTAGCGTTTCATATTTGTCTTCAAAGATTCTTTCTTAAAATAATAATCATTGTACTCCACGACTATAAAAGGCAAATAAGTTTCAATCAGAAATGAAACTGGACGGGACAAAAATTCTCCTGAAGTAAATATTTATTTTCCATGACTTACACCACTGTCTACGGCCTTCAAAATTTTTCTTAATAGTCAAAGAACTCAAAATATGGTGGTGATAATGAGAGGAGGGGAAAAGAGTTCCGACTCAACACAAAGACGAATAGATTCGGCCCGCATGGGCCTTTTCCTACAAGGCCGCGCCTCTGTTCACAAAAGAAGCCTGTATATATTTAAGGGGCGTCAAATGGAGAGATATTTACCATCTCACCTGCTTCATGCACATTTGTTACCGGCCATAATCATCTCATAGACAGGGACAAGACTGGGCATATGTGTGGGTAATATTTTCGAGATTGTGACTCTGTCTCTTTTTAAAGAGATTTGGTAAGTATTTGATGATACTTAATTGTAATTTAAGAAAATTTACTGGACTTTTTTTTCCATTTAAAATGAATAGAAGTTTGTAAAAAATATTTTTTTGATATTTCGTGCAATACAATGAAAGGGCGATAAAATCATTGTTAACTTATTTCATAGTTGGAGATATTTTTTTTCGGAGAAGATTTTAGAATGTGTTTCAGAATTTAAACCTTTTACATAACTAATATATATAGCATGCTTCTTACTTATATGTTTCTCTGCTATTAAATATGTATTTCATTTTGTAAAAAAAGTTATATCAGTTAAGTTAGATTTGCATGCATTTATTTTAACAAATATATATATATTTTTTAAAGAAAAAGGCAATTTTTAAGTTCATTACTTAATTTTTATTTTATATTCAGATAATTTAAAATGAACATCGATAGTTTCTTTTTAAATGATTGTAACACAAGGAATATAGTTTTAAATAACCTCATTCTCTAATGAAATATGATATTCAAAACTCAGAAAATTATACATGAATTATAATAGCTACTTGAGAATCGTGTTGAGAAAATAAAATCGGACCAAGTAGGGATTTTAACTTCACTTTGTCTGCTTACTATCGAAGTACATATAGCTACTTTAAGCAAATAATATAGTTACCTTTTGTGAGGAATATCTCTATTTGTTGATAAAAATTATAAAATATTCCTACAATTAAATGTAATATGAATTTAAAAACATTAAAGTATTTGTAAGATTTTTGAAATATTTTACTCTTAGAAGGAATTAAACAAGTTTTCATACTTTTTCCAAATAGTAAAGTGAATAATTGCAATAATATGGACCATGATCACATACAGTGGGACACAAAAGTGTTCGTACACTTGCAATTTCTTATAAAATTTAATGTTTTCGACTAATAAAAATTAATATATTGTAATTGCAATTTTTTAATGATATCTGCAACTTGTTCTTAAGGGAATGACATAATTAATTTTTTAAAAATAGTATAGTTATTTTTTTTAAAAATTAATAATCAAAAAGCTACTAAAAAACTACGCGACAAGTCTTCGTACACTTAACAAAAATCTCAACTTAGCTTTAAATATTGTATTTCTTTCTGAATTTAGTACTTAGTAGGATAGCTTTTAGTGTCCAAAACAACTTTTAAGTGTCTTGGTATAAATTTAATCTGTTTTTTTGTAATTTCTGCATCGATTTTCCTCCATTCTTCTGTGATTATTGTTTTTACTTCACATTTTGTTTTTATTTGTCATGTTTTCTTTCTTTTACATCAAAATCTCCCCAAATATGTTCCACTGGGCTAAATAAAGTGATTGAGGAGGTGTTTTCATAATTTGGGGACAGTTATGGAGACACCAGTGGCGTACATTGAGAGCAGTGCGCTTGGCGTCATTATCCTGTTAAAAAATGAAGTCGTTTCCAATATCCAAACTTTGGGCGGATAATTTAAAATTTCTCTTTAAAATATTTAAATAGAGCTCATGATTCACAATTCGAATTATAGTTTTCTTCTAAATTCTATTCAATCAAACCATTTTATATGAATAGTGATTAAAATAATTTAAATTTATTGAAAGAATTCTTAAGCAGAAACATTATTAAACAATTATGAAATATAAATAAAAGTTGAAAACGTGAAAAATGTAAAAGAAAAAAAAATACATAAATACGGCTTAATAATTAAATACGTTAGAGTAATTATTTGAAATCAATAGTGTGTAATATTTACTAATCAGAATAAAATTGAACTTATTTTGGCATCAAATATATGTAATTAGGTACACAGTGAAACAAACAGAGCAATCAATAAAACAATCAATGATACATAAACATAAAAATAAATATTTAAGTATAAGTATCAGAAATCTATGAGTGTGTGAAAAATATTAAATTTTCTATGATAAAATGCAATGCATATTTTAGAGATCTTGAAGAATAGAAATTATGTTTTTAATAGATGCTTGCAGTTTAAAATGAAAAAAAAAATATTCGCATACTAAATTAATTTTTATCAGGATTACTCTACCTATAGCTAAGTACTTTTCTTGTAATGTTGAAATATTGTATAATATTCTGATGTACAATTACAGATATTTTATTTGAGCTTTCCGTGATGGCAAACATCAAACATATAATTTCATTTTTGCTGGTTCACCTCATCGTAGCATCATGTTTTGTAAGTACATCAATTTATTTTATTTTAATACTTCTCTCCTCCAAAAGAAAATTGACAAAATTTGAATATCTTTTAAAAAAATTTTACAGCCTCAGTCATTTGATTTTCACAAGCGTTTGAACAAAGATCAACTGAAGAAGTATTTTTCGGTTCATGACTACAATGAAGGTAAATAATTAAACATATTTTTGTGTTTTTTCATCTAAAAAAACTCTATGCATTTCTTAAAGAACCCGAAACATTTTTTTTAAAAAAATATATAATTTATTGAAGAGATTACATATGAGTACATAAAAAGTGTGATAAAAACTTTGCAACTGAATTTTTATAATTTTCACTTACATATATAATTATTAATAATAAATAGTAATATCTGACAATGAGAACGATTCAGTATGCTTCACAAAAATCAATCAATGATGTTAGAATATTTGAAATTTTCGTTGCCATTCAATCTAAAATTCTTCATGTGACAACCGAATAGTGGTTGTTGGTTTAGGGGGGGGGGGCCGAGTAAAGATGAGCCATAACAAGTTTTAAATTCAAATGTATTATCTCTTTGACTTAAACCACACATCTAAAGGTAGGAAATGCATTAAGTAACTAATTAGAAGAGAAATCGTACGCCTTGCTACTTAAACTATAAGTATAATTTATACTCCATTTACTTTTGGAACCCTCTGGACTTCTATGCTATAATTAACTGTAATTCACCTCTTACTTACACGACTTCCGGTCTTAATTCTTGAGCTCAATTTTATAATTTATTCCTTAATTATCAATAATCGATCATCCAGCGATTATCCGTCGACTAATTTCGCGTATCTAAATGTCAACGCTTAAATAGAACACTTCATTTGCATAAATAATGTCGGGAGAAAGTTTTCAATAGAACATACAGATAAAAAAAGAACAATTTTACCCCAAGAGGATTAGTTGAAGGTTCGCGGATAAACCTGTTACATTTTTTAATTTTATGTAATACCTATAAAATTAATATATATGATATGATAAAATATTTTTCACCCTGAGCAACTCTTTAGAGTAGTGGAAGGAAATGAGTATCCAGCTCAATCCAGAATTGTTAAGATTTACTTTAGGTCTGCTTTTTGAAAATAATCTCTTTCTTTCATAGAGCTTCCAACCAACACAACGAGTATGATATTCATTTTTTGAGCAAAATTAAAAGTAACACATCTCAAAATAGCAACTATATCAACAAAAAAGATACACCACAACAGGATTAAATATAACTGCAGATTCATTTTGTCAAAATAGTACATAACTTTCAGGCAACTACTTGAAATTTCTTCTCTGCACTCCTTCCTGAAATACATGCTTGAAGAACAACTTCTTACTTATTGCATTACACACATGCTGGAAAAATTATCAATTAAAGATTAAAACATATGCTAAAGACCATTTACCTAGAGCTGATATTAAATTGCAAGTCGCTAACAAATACGTAACATATTTTTTGACCAACCATGGACTTAATTCAATGATTTAAATATTAACAATATCGATAGTAACACAAATTAGTGCCGATTTAAATATCAAAATACTGTCTATTGTCCTAATATAATGCTGCTAGAGATCAACTTATTAATTTTTACTGTTCCTAAGCCATAGGTTTTTATTTTATGAAAATCCAATAAAAACACTAAAGAACAATGGATTAGAAATATAATACATAACAGAAACTCTACGTAAAGGCTCATAATTGGACGTAAGAGATCTTTGGATTACATATAAAGTGATCGGATAATTCAGATTAAATGGAACAAAATTTCATTGAAGGAAATCTTTCCCTGGGACAGGGCTGTAATATAATCCCTCGGAAAAAAATTACTCCCCTGTTCCTGTCCTCCAAGGTAAAAATTTAATAGACATAAAACTAATTGTCAGTAAGATCGTTATTCATGTTCTTTTGTAATTCTGTTCCTTTTTAAAGTAAGTCTGTGCATTTTTATAAGAATATCCTATTTCATCCCTGTCGACTAAACTTGGTTCGATGCGTGTGGGTTATCGAATTCAATACGTTGGATTTAAATGTTTAACAAGTTGTATACAATAAAAACTATTTTGAAATTTGTTAGCTCACAAAACTGTCCTATAAAAAGTTGAATAAAAATGGTTGCCATAATTTTTTTTACCACTATTGTAACATTTTTATAAAACATGTGCATAAATCACTAATTTATTTTTATTATATTGCATTTTTTTCTAAGAACTCGCTATTTTTATTTATACCATGGTACATGCTTTTGTTTTTATAAATTCGATTCAAAATTTCTTTTATCAAATGTGTTTCAAATTCAAGATCACGTTGCTATCATTTATATCTTTATAAAAAAAATTCCGATTCGACTTTGGACATATTCAAATCATGATAAGTTTTAATTTTTAAAAATCTTGGAATTCTTTTAGAGTGTTTAACTTAAGTTCCTAAATCTTTGACAAAAATATAAATTAATTAAAATAATAACCAGAGAGACAGAAATCAATGGAATACAAAACATAAATGAAACTCAAATAACAAATATTGGAGTTTAAAAAATATGGAAGCTGCAGTATAAACATTTCTGACTCAGGACAGCTCTTATACATAAAATAATTTATATGAAAGTAGGTTTTAATCAGTTTTGTGAGAGAGACTACCCAACTTTCTCTCTTTCTGTTTATAATACTAAGCGAAATCCTATTGAAAATGAGGGATAGAATTTCCAAATCCATTATAAGAAAAAGGTACCTAAAATTGCATTCATAAATGCGCAGAATCTGTGTACAGTAAACGTTTTATTGCCAGATTCTGGACCCAAATACAAATTCAAACCATAGTAATATTGGCTGAATTGTAATACGTAGCAAAAAGTGCACAATTATTAGTACAAAAATTGTTATATAATACGTGTATTAAGATAAATGCCACAGTTATATGAGAAACTCTAGGAAAATTTTTCTAAATTTATATAAAATATTACTAAGATTAAAATAAAACTGAGTAAATAATTTTAATTGTAATTTGAATATGTAGGTAACTATAAGTATCTCTAACTTAGAAAATTGAATATTCATGATATAATCTATAATAATATACTATTAATCTTCAAAAAGAATTCAATACTTACAATTTAGAGTTTCTTTATACAAATAACTATTAATAAAATTAACTGGGTATTTGTGTATTAAGCAGTATTTAATGAGATTTTTTTTAATAATTTTTCGTTTTTTTCTGAATTTTTCTAAACAAGACATTTGTTATATTGTATGTAATTAATAATAATATTTCTGAATATTGATAAATGTACATTACTTTCCCAATCAAGCACTTATATAATGTTGAATTTAAATTCATCTCTTTTTTTCATAAATATTAGTAGTTATTACTTTATTTTTTAATTGTGTACATATATATATATATATCCTTGCGAGTGGTGTAGTAAGATTAATTTGATCATCATTTATTTGTTGTTTGATGTTGTAATGACTGGGCAGCCCGGGGTTCAATGTTAATCGTGTTTATTACATGTAGAGATACGAAAATATATATGGACAGAAACATAGAAAACAGAAAAACACAAAAATACACACACGCCAGCTGCAGCCGATTACATTACGAAGAACAAAGAACAAGAGGGTCGAATTTCCAGAAATCTTGGTATTTATACCAAGTGGGAAATGAAAGTTCAAATCACATGATTTGCTTAGATGAATAGATGTTGTGCCGAAATATTGGCCTCGCGAGGGCACTGCTGTGCGCACCTCTGTATCAAAATTGCAATTATCGTTAGTGTGTGATTTGTATCGTAGAATGTAAGCCGCTTAGTGGCAAGCTTGTATCTAATTAAACATTACTATACTTAGAATGTGTCATCGAGCAAATTTATTGTGGACTAACTAATTCGCCAGGATACACACTCATTTCGATTCGATATAATTATGGATATTTGCTTCGTTTATAATTCGTCACAGATGTAGTTCAAAAGATTCCTGTTAGGCAGGTAGCTAGTTATTATTTAAACATGGGTCGTGAAAAAATGGACCATCGATAGTTAGAAAGTTATTATGGATTAAACTAATTGGAATTATTATTATTATACAAATATTTTTATGTAAGACTACTTCATTTCTTTTTATATGAATGCAAATGCACTTCTAAATTTCATTTCATCATTATGCAGTCCCAGAGTATAAACTAGTCAAGATAAGAATGAAGAAATCAGATCCTGTGCAGAAGTCACCTCCCTACGATCATCAAATGTCCCATAGAGCTCCAAAAGATCAAGCACAGGATTTATTCATTGTGACCGAATCAGTTTTTGGACACACTGTGCAAATGCAGCTTCGAAAAAACAATCACTTACTCGCACCTTCATTCAGAGCCATTAGAATCGAAGGCGATGGAATCCCTGACCAAGAACTGGATACAAGCTACTATCCATTATGTCACTACCTTGGATCTAATGGAAGTGTTGCAGCAGCTTTGAGTGCTTGTGATGCAAGTGCCCCCAAAGGATTGGTAAGTTAAGAATTTTAAGTAATTTTGTAACACTTATTTTTAACATAAGAAAAAGTTAACATCTTAAGCCAGCGTTTCTTGAATTGTGGAGCATGCCCCCTAGGGGGTCGGGATAACTCTACGGGGGGGGGGGGGGGGATATTGAAAAATCAAAAAAAAAGGATTATTTTTAAAAATTTTAAATTTATTGAAAGTAAACAAACAAAATACATTCTGATACAAGAAATAAATGCACATTTACATTGATAAAAAAAAACTCATAAATTTATCAGTACTGCAAATGTACTTTATAATTAATTTAGCAATACTAAGTTAAGAACAAGTTTAATAATTACGATCGACCCCATGGGCTTGTCATATATATAATTATATACAAAAATTAACACTTATCCTGATAATTTGTGCGGTTTATAGCTAATCAACTGCCGATTAAAAGATACGTGATTCTCTCCCCAATGCCACCGTTTCCCATATAGGAGTGCGTATGCGATGTATTGGGGGGGGGGAGAAAAGGAATAAAAATAAGCAAATCCTCTGAGATTAGTAAATCCTTCACAAACACTGTCAAGGTCTTTTTATTGCATTTCAAAGCCATCGGAATAATTTTATGAATAGCAGTGCACAGAAAAGATCGCACTTTGGAAAGACGTATATATACGTCCGGGGAATTAACGCTTTGGTTGAGCGAGATGTTTATATACGGCGGTGACTGTTAAGAGGTTAAACTCGTATTGTAACTTTCGCGTTTAAGTACAGTAATATTGAATTCAATACATTGTTATTGTACGGAGGGGGTGCGATGAAAATTATGTTTGAATATTGGGTCGCAAATATTGAAAGTTTGAGAAGCACTGTCTTAAGTAGTTAGTTTACTGTATAAACACATCCACGGTTTCGGTATTGAATGCAAAACTAAATTTACTTTCAGTCTGGAATGCTGATGCTGCCAGATGGGAGTGTTCAAATTCAACCGATTGATCATGATCTCGCAGAAATCTTGGGAATAAATTTGCTCCCAGATAAAAGATCATCGTCTCAAGAAGAAGCAGTGCTCCATCTTGTTTCTAAATCGCCAAGAGAAAAAAGGCTCTCGGTACCAGACGGTAAGTAAGAAATGTAATAATTAAAAAAATAAACAATTGCTTTGAAAATTTTAAATTAAATAATTAAATAAAAGAGCTTTTGAATTTAGATTTAAAAAAAATTAGTAACTAAAAGAATTGTTTTCTCATAGCACATTTTTTAAAAATCTTTTATCCCTGTAATCCTTTCTATATATAAATTGTTTTATTATTTCCTTCCGTATTGAAAAAAAAGGATCAAAAATTAAATAGCATTTAAGCCTTTTAATGAAATGTATTTTTCATTTCAATTTTTCAGAAGTTTTACAAATATATTGAATGTAAAAAGGATTTTTTAATTTGATGAAAGGAATTATAAAAAAAAATGAATTTAATTTAGGGAAATAAATAAAGAAATCAATCCAGATGTTTTTAACATATTGATGATGATTGCATGCTATTTTTACAAATGTAAGAAGAGGAATTTTTTTCAAAGGCAGAAAATAGAGTCGAATTATATTAGTTTTTTAACCGATTATAATACATCATTTCTATCCCATGGATATCAAAACATTTGACATAGTTCTAAATAGTCTTAATTTTATTCCGTATACCGGTAGTTAGAAATGTCGGTAGAATTCAGAATATAATGCATAAGTCGTTATCTCTGAAAGTGGTTCTAGTTTATTTACACATAGTAATTCGGTATTTTGCGTTTGAATTATCTGGCGCAATTTGGAAATGTTAAAAAAAATCGTATAATGTTTCCAAAAATATATAAATATTACTATGCAATAATTAGATGATCTTCTCTCTCCCTCTCTCTCTCTCTATAGGAGAAAAGCAATTCACTTACTGATTATGAGATCTCCGGAACTATAAGACCGACAGTCTTCAAATTTGACACACATGTTTCTTTTGTTAGAGATCCGCTAAGAATGTGTTTCGTGGAAATTGACGCCCAAAGAGGGTTACGAAATTGTTATAGTTTATAAAATTTCCTTTTTTTGAGCTGTTAGATCTACAGATTTGAAATTCAGCCCCAGCATGTCTTTTTTTAATTGAATAGAAATCCGCTAAGAACGGGTTTTGAGAAAATCGACTCCTAGGCGGAGGAAAGAGGGTTATGAAAGCGTAAAAGATAAATTTACTTCCATTTTAGGAACTCAAGTCCTGCCCTTTTTAATCCTTTCGTGGGCCATTTATTTCTCTTCTGAATTTCTCGCAGTTTTTTTTTATGATTTATTAACAATTAAACAATAGTATATTAGAAAATATCTTTTATTTTGCCGAATTTTACGTTTACATTTAAATTTTAGGAATGGGAAGAATACTTCCCAATGAACCATTCACCGTCATAAAGAAAATTAAACTTAAGGGTGATTATTTGCCATGAAAAGATGAGAAGCATGTTGCAATGCACAAGGGGACATCACATTCTGCACAAACTTAGCGGGTTCTCTTTTCTTGTCCCTTTCTGCTACATTTCCTACATCGTCTATAGTTGGAAACCTCGTTTGGTAAATGATTTCTCACAGTGACTAAGCGTACATTATCCTGAACAAAACACTTCTTTGCTTGGAAACCAGCAGGACGTCCTTTCCTTTTTTTTGATGAACATCGGTCTATTAGCTGACGAACTAATACTATACGGAATGTTAGCTGGTCTAAACTTCTATTTCCTTTGTTCACTTTCCACAATATGAAACTATTTATGATGGCAAGAGGTCAATAAGAAAATAAAAGATACGATGCCACCATTTTACAGATTTTCTTATTTGGCATCTTTCTTTTCTATGATCGAAGCGATAAACCCCTCCCCTGAAATCGTTATTTTCAGTGACAGCTTTTAGACAAGGTACTTCTTCTTTAGTGCCATCTTTTTGTGTCCGATTTACAGATGTTATAATCGCTGGATAACATAAGTAGCACAAACTTGAAGAGGGAATTAGTCTTCTCATCATCATAATAGCAAGACTAATATATTATAATGGGTTTTTCGCTTCCCACAGGCGTATTTTGTAAGATCATGTACTTGGGAAGTAATCTTCTCAAGCCCACGAAAGGGTTTAACCCTTTATCTACCGACGGTACTTATAAGTACCACTCACTTTAAAATTACATAGAATAACCATTTTTATGAATACTCTTTAATAATGAAACGATATCTTTTTTTCTCATTTTATTATCAGAGAGATGGGAAGACGAGCAATATGTACCATCTCCTCGTTCCGAGTACGAATTGGACGATGATGATATTGTGAGATACTTGGACTTTGATGACTTGAATACGATCTCGGATACTTCTCCGAAAGAAGAAAATACACAAAAAGAGAAAGTGTCCAAGAGACAAGAAGAGTATGCCAAAGGAAAACAATTGTACTTGGAATTGGCAGTTTTCTTCGACCAGAAAGGCTATGAAATGTTCCAACCCCATGTCAAATCCGAGGACCAATTAGTCGATCTAATTCTCGGCTTTGTAAATCAGGTTTGTATTATAGTACAATACATTTATGATTTTTTTTAGCTACAGATTTTTTTGGATCTTTGTATCGTTAAAAAACTTTCATTTTACATACTTTATCATTTTACATTACTCTATCATAAAAAAAACCTCTTATTTTATAAAATATTTTGAAAAATTTACGTATTTGAAAGCTTTCCTTCAAAAAATATCTTCTGAAGTGTTTCGTTTTTTATTGATGTTATAACTAATTTTGTCTTAAAATATTTAGAATTCATCACACACACACACAAAATTCCTAAATACGCAATGTTATGATTAATATAATATAGTGATTAAAAAAAAATCACTGTTTTAACAATTACATACTATTTTCGAATATATAATCAAACTCTTTTTTTTTCCTGTCAGAATTACTTTTTAAAAAGTTAACTCAACAATCCAACCTAGCCTTGTTTTTGGTTAATGATTCCTAAAAATTTTTTTATTATCTCAGTAAATTAAATTAAGAATAAATCAACTTAAATTTTATTGTTATATTTGATATATAATGATTGAATACGTAATAAAAACATTTTTACTGTTCGTTTATAGATGCAAGCTCTTTATCAACAACCATCTCTAAAGAAAAAAATACAGATTAGTATTGTTCGACTAGAAGTAATGAAAAAACAACCTGTAAGTATTATTCAATATTCTAATAATGCATGGAATACTGTTTTATGTGAAGCATAAATATTATATTAGAAACTTTACTAAATACGTCTCTTTTTATCTTGCCTACCATAAAATTTTACATAAAATTTAAACCTCTTTTAATTATAATAATATTGAAATAAATAATATATTTTGAGGTAAAACTTACGCATGGAGTACTGGCTGCTGTACCAAGAGTGTGGGATCGAATACCAGTGAAGGTATAGATCAGGATTGTCCAATGTTTTGTGGAAGAGTGCCACTATTTGATAAAATAATAATAATCATGCGTGCCACTTCCTACTTTTCCAACAAACAAACATGGGAAAGTGAGAAAATGTTGCTTATAAGCTTATGGAATTTTTAAGTAAATGGCACATTTTTTAATGCAAGTCTATGTAGTCGAAATTTTAAATAATGTAATGAATAAAACAAAAGTATAAACTTAGGTTTTATTGTTAGTAAACTTTTTACAAGTTCTATCAATTAAGTTAGATATAAAATAAAAATGAGTAACTTGAATCCTTTAATTCAAAATAATTGCTAAAGGCTCAGTATCAACTTAATGTAGCTTTTGAATTAATACTTTTTTTTTACCGTCATCTATATTAGGATTAGCTCTTACAGATGCTAACAACATTGGGTTATCATAGGTGCCCATCAGCTAGTTTTGAGCGATATTTTTTTATTGTGTTCATAGCAGAAAACATTTATTCCCAAATATATTTTATCTAAATTTTGAGGTTTTTGTCTGAGAAAACCCACTTACATAAAATTGTAAAATATTGGTTATATATTTATTATCTTTTCACAGTTTTTACAAATTTTTAGTAAATCTTCGCGTGCCACTGTAACAACTCCACCATGCCACACTGTGGCACATGTGTCACAGGTTCGCTAGCCCTGGTATAGATGCTTGTAAATGGATAATGCTTAAGCGTCATGGTAACAATCTAAATATTCAGCCAGCCGAAAGTCCTCTCTAGAAGTTGGTGTTAGTGAAAGACGGGGTTGATCCTCGGGGTATTTTTCAAAATGAAAGTGGAACGAAACCAAAACGTACTGTCACCTGCATGGTGCTCAAAACTGCAGTCAAAACGTCAGACGTAATCTAGCCCCCTGCCACGATGAATTTCGTGGGTCTCGATCTTGCGCCGTCAATCGGGTGACATTAGTAACTAAGCAACACAACAGTACTAAAAAATAGGGTTTGCAGCCCCGGGATCCCGGGGTCCTAAAATCCTGGGATTAAAATAACTAATGTGGGAATTTAATATTTGACTAAATGATACTTTAAAATTTTTTTCTCATTAAAATTTTCTAAAAATTTATATTTTTTAATGAAATATGTGCGTATTAACTTGTGTACAAAAACCGTCAAGTGTAGCAGAACTAAATAAAGTCATTAAAGAGGGATATGCACCAATGTGGCCTATTAGATTTGAGACACTGTTTTCAAAAATTCAAAAAGAAATATCTCTTTTTGAAAATGGAGGGAGACGCGGTGACTACCTGGACTGGATAGAACATACTAATACGTAATGACGATAAAGCCTACTAGCGTAGAGTCTGAACGAGCATTTTCTTTGGCAGGGCAATTTGCAGCAAAAATAAGAAGCCGTTTAAACGATGAAACGCTTAGACGCGAGCTGTGTTTTTTAAAATCTTATTTACAGAAGCGCAAGAAATGAAGAAGCAACAAGTTTTACTTTGATTTGTTTTAATGAATAATAATATTAAACCATTTTTCTTAACTATGTTTTCAGTTTTATCATGTAATTTCAACTACGCTAACGTGTAAGTAACTTTCATAAATAGTTCAATCTAATCCCGGGTCCAAACCCGGGATTGAAAATTTAACTCGGGGTTTCAAACCGTGTCTTACGACACGAAATATAAGAATGTGTCCAATAGGGATATAAAATATAGAAAAAGATATAGTCATATTAATATTTTAATCACATATGAAATCAATCTATGGTACTCACACGATTTAAGTCATACGATAAAATTATTCTATGTCATCTAAATGCACTGAATTGCACCATTAGTTTTTGGAATTAAAAGCTATGTATAAGTAATCATATCTCTCTTACAATTTATTTTCAATAGTCATAATCTAAGAAAATAATTTTCCCTAAAATTATATTTTATTCTGTATAAATTCACTCAAAATTTCCTATATGTAAAATACTAGCTAGTATGCCCGTTCTTCGCACGGGTGAATTGAAAAATTAAACAATACAGATTGAAGGATAACGAAGTTTTTTAATGAGTTAATTTTACATGAATTGTCAATTAAAAAGAAAAAAAAAGAATCTTTTTGCATATGTCAGCTGAACAAAAAAAAAAAAAAAAAAAAA
>BMAV01016263.1:485885-510482 GCA_019973955.1 Trichonephila inaurata madagascariensis | reverse complement strand
AAAAAAAAAAAAAAAAAAAAAAACATATTTGTTAAATTTTAAGTCTGTAGAGATCAAATAGCTGACAAAAAGGATTTTTTTTTAAAAACTTATAACATTCCGTAACTCTTTTATTCGTCGATCTTTGAAAACGTCTCCCTAAGCTGATCTCTGCTCAGCAAAAGTAAAACATTGTTTCATATTTTGTATAACGAATGCTTAAAATAGTGTAAATAATTTATATCTGGATGTGTAATACGTTAATATTACTTTCTGTTGCATTTATTTCATGTTAAATTTGTAATATTCGCAAGCAACGCCGTTCGTTACATTACAATGGCGATTCAATGAAAAAATAGCGAAATGTTGGTTATAGAGCCAAGTTGGAATAATTTTTGACAACCGTGTTGGCAACTTGGCTATTAACTGAACTGTGTAGAAGTTGATATTCTGTAGCGCTACCTGGTGGAGAGCTGCAGCAAAGAGGATAGCACAGAAACCTTCTCCACAAAAAAATACAGATACTTGCCAATTTTCATAGTGATCTGTTCAACGGTGTTGTAGTGAATCGAGGTCATTTCTACAAATATCCATTTTTATCTAAATAAATGTCAATGTTGAGGCAATATAGATTTGATTTTAAAAATCAATTTAATTTTTATACTGTTGCTAATTATAGGGTTTTTTTTATTGTATAAAAGAATTAAATTTTTTAAAAATTTCTTTTAGTCTGATTTGCCCCATGCGGAAGGTGACAGAGACAAGCTTTTAGATTCTTTTTGCTCTTACCAGGCGAAAAAGAATCCCGATTCAGACTCAGATCCTAATCATTGGGATCTCGCCTTGTATATATCAGGGTTAGTAAGAGCTTTTTAAAACAATAAGTTTGAGAGTTCTAAGACCTTCTGAACAAATATGAAGATAATAAAATATTAATTCGTAATGTATATGTATTTTAGGTTGAATTTTTACGCTATGGAAAAAGGAAAGAAGAACGGAATAACTATGGGTAAGAATTTTTTAGTATATAATTTTTTTTAATTATAAAATGATTAGAACTCAGATAAAAAAAAAGAGAGGGAAGAAACTTACGTATCATAATTTCAAACAATATCGCTAAGAAATAAGACATCAGCAATTCAGGAAATATTGCCAAATGCTGTCAACGTTATTATTACTGTGTTCGAACGTGTACGGGAAAAATTTCCACTGTTGGCTGTACATAGCGACATTTGGTGACGTCTTTTGATTTGACGAAATTGGTCGACGGTATAATACTTAAGTATAAAGGTTTTCCATAATATAAAAATAAGAGAGCCAATACATAAGTGTTCAATTGTACGCAAATGAGAGAATATTTAATGTAGATATATGTAATTCTTTGTCAATTTGCCATTAAAAATAATAATACTAAAAATAAAGAACTTTTAATATTATTATTTGTGTAAATAGAACAATTTGGTAATGATTTCGGGCAGAAGATTGAAATTAAAAATCAGATTCCACAAATAAGTCTATCGTTTAAAGTATAAAGACACACTAATACGGTTTAAAAATTGCAGATACGATATTTTAATTCATAAATATAATGAACTTCTTTATTATTACCAATAATTGCACATTTAATTGATATGTTTTTATTAAAAATTTTATAAATCTTAAATAATAAAAAATAAATAAATAAAAATACTAAATTTAAAACTCTTTCAGTATCAAATATTCAGTCTTTTAAATATTTAAAATGAATTTCCACAATTAGGCTTAGCTCCAGTTGGAGGAGTTTGCTTGAAGCAACATGCATGCGTTATCACTGAATTTGGAACAACTAGCGATGATGGTCGACCTTATCCATCAGCTGGCTTATTGTCAACTTACATCGCTGCTCATGAGATTGGACACAAGTAAGTAATAAATAAAAATAAGTAACAGCAAGGTATAACTTCTATGTATTAATATTTCTTTACTGATATCATTCAGCTAATTTATTTTACCAAATGCCTTTGAAATTTATTCCAGCTTAGGCATGTACCACGATGGTCCTCCCAATAATAAATGCCCCTCAAATGGTCATGTTATGTCTCCAAGCAGAGGAACTAAGGGAGAGACAACTTGGTCCAAATGCAGTTCTGAAGTTCTGGAAAAGTCTGAGTGAGTTATTCACGATTCTCTCTCTTTGGGCTATGAATAGATAAGTTTGCTAATGACTGAATGTTTCCCTCTTATATGAAACACTAGTTTTCAATGATTAATTTAGGGGATGTGATCAGGGAATTAAGGGGTGGGCCAACTGGGTCTGAGCCCAGGGCCTTGGTCACATTGGGAGTCACATCTGATTCTCAACTCAGCCGTAATAAGATCATGATTCGAATAATTTCAACTCTCAAACGTTTTTTCCGGTTGTATTCTCCGAAAAACTGGGAATTCCGGACAATATGTCAACTGACTACATGTAGTGATCGTCGTCTAAGTATAGGTCAAGGCCTACCAACACACAACATCATTATTCATTCAGTCAGTCGGTCGAGCCGATTTGTTTGATTGTAAGTCATGCACATTTATTTGTTTCGGATTATTATTTGTACGAGTATCTGACAGCGCGCGCTATGTACTGTCTACTTTTATGGGTCATAGGTGAGGCCTACTTTTGTGTAAGGGCCCAGAGCCAACTTTTGTGCAGGGGCCCAGGGCCTCAAGAAGTCTTAAGACGTCTCTTGATATGGTACCAGCAAAAGAATGTGCTCTCGTGTTGTATCAACAGATCTTCAAAATCGATTTAAACGAGTTAAACCACTGGCTTAGCTAGTCCTGTGAATGGGCCCTGCATTAAAATTCCTTGGGGCCTTTTGGCAGCTGTTAACATTTTACGATTGTTTTGCTTATACATGTAGGGGCCCCTTTGGTTTGGAGGCCCCGCATCGTTGATACGGCGGTAGCTGCGCCCTTGAGCTAAAAGTGAAACCGCATCGATTACATGTGAAATATAAAATGTTTTTTTTTTGGTTCAAATAATACCGTTTCTTATGAAAGTTTCGCAAAAACAATTTTTTAAAGCAAATGGTTAAATTTTTATGCGTGAAAGAAACAATACACATTTACATTTGTTTTAATAGATTTATACTTTTTTTAAAAATCATTGCCAGTTTTGATTGCTGTCAACAGTCCATGCATTCAATTGTTTCTACAATGAAAAATAAGAAAGCATTATTGCTTTTTAAGAATGTCCATTGCAGCGTCAGCTTTAGAAGATGGAATACTGTGACTGAAAAAAAATCGAACAGTTGAAATCCATTGGATGAAAACATTGATTCTAACACATTTTAAACATGTCTTAGTTTCAGTTTTCATTCTTATTGAGGATCAATTGCTTTTTATTTCATCCAGTAAAAAGCAATTGATCCCCGATTTATTATCTTTCAATGGATCCCTAGCCATTGCGGTATCCCAGATAATTGAAAGGTAGACTCTCTGGCCAAACATGGCTGCAATCTCCCACAGTCTTCTGGTAGCTTGTCATGCAGACAGTCCTTTTCAAATATTTCCAGCCGTTGGTGTGGTGTGGTAGTTAGGAGAGGGGGGTGCCAGCTCAGGTGTCGTCCACGTCACTTGACCATGGTTCAAAATTACGTGGTCCGTCGCCAAAAGCCCTCGTGTAGCTGAACAGTGCGACGTTAATATTCAATCAATCAAATATTTCCAGATCCGTGGGAAAATACATTCTCCGAATTCAAGTGAATGATCCTAGGGGAAAGATCTGGGAGACCCTGCTCCGTAGTCCACTACCAATGGGTCTTCCTAGACAGGTTTTCTAATCTGTTTTTAAAACTTGAACCAGTCACGACTTTTTCAGCAACACCTAATACACCAAATTGGTGTGAAAGACACCCCAGACGGCCCTCTGTGTCTTTGTGGAGAGGCTATAAATTTTGTTCACCTGACAGTTTGTGCTTCCATGGCCAACACAGTTTTTAAATTTCTTCTGCCGATTTTACTGCAAAGGCTGGTTTATGTTAGGCTGCTCGTAGGGAAATGGCCTATACGGCCCATTACTCGTCGTAATTAAAAAAATCCAGTCATCCAAAATGCTCATCCAGTTACATCCAAAAATAGGAAATTTATTAGCCATTTTATTTATTTAATATTAGTATAGTTTTCAGTGAATATTCTTTTGGAGTTCAGCCATGCCTCTTGACGACAAAACTCATAATTTTGAATCTTGGTTAGAATGACACATAAAACTGGGTACCCATTTACCAACTTTTAAACTCGCCACGAGAGAACATGTAAGTCTTGTTAATTATTCGTAATATACAGTGATACTCTTATTTCCCCGAGGTTAATGGTTTTTTGTGGTTTTCTTTTGGAAATGAGTCTCAGACTAGGAGGATCCCTTTTCCTCTGATTTAAATAATTGGATTTAAAGCACGTGACTATCTTCCGAGTACATTGTTAATGTATAAATTTTCAATTAAATACATTTTTTTTATTAAATTGGAACATAAAGCTATGAGTTCATATACAGTTTCTACAAAATTGTAATGTAATTTTTAATATTGTCAATTGATAATGAAATTTTAGCGAAAAATTGCAATTATGACTCAAAATTCTAATAAATAGATTTAAATAATATTTATACGGTTCATAAATAATATCCGTTTTTTTCCTGGAGAGTTCTGTAGTATAAAAAGATTGATGTTTAGAATTCAAAATTCATTCTTTTCAATTGCCATTTAATTGTGCAGCATTATCAGATCAATCTATATTCCTAAATAATTAAAAATAGGCAATAATTCTAAATGTCCTCATTTAAGAATTACAACTGCAATATGTACTCCGAAAAACAAAGTCTTCTGATGGACAAAAGGGTTTCTTTTCGTAAAATCTTCTTCATAAACTCAAAAGCCTTTTGCAGACCAAGGCTGACTCTCTGATCCTCCTCCAGTTGACCCTATCAGTCACGATGGCCTTCCATCGGTTGATTCCCATTAATTGAGGTTCTTTTCAACATCTTCTAACCATCGTGTAGGTGGTCTTCCGCTACGTTTGATCTCTTCAATTCTCGAACCGGTTACTTTTTTGGTAGGAAAAACATCGGCATATCTATACAGATGGCTTATCTATACCTAACACGTGATGCTCTCTCTCTTATAGTTCTAATAATGTCAATCCTGCCATATTTCAAGTAAATTTCCTGATTGTAAGGAATTCTCCACTCATCGTTCTTTTGAATAGATCCAAAGATTTTCCTTACAAAAATGAGCATATTTTCTTCTTTTGGTAAAATAATCCTCAAATGTTTGTTGAAACTTTCTTATTATTTCATTATCTTTTAGAAACGCTTTATCACATACTGCTAAGTAAGTTTGTTTTATCATTGTGATGACAAAATTAAAAAAAACCTGGGGATCTCTTCAAATATTTTTTCCTGCCACATAGGGCCTACTTAAATCTACACTAGCCATCTTTTCTTGTTGGACGCTGCCTATGTAAGAAGATGTATTTCTAGAGCAGCAGTGAGGGAAGGCAGTTGTAGTAGCAGATGTCATCTCTTCAAGCATATAATATTGCTACGGATAGCAATGCCGTAATAGTTCTGTGTAGTTTATTATAACAAATTCATAGGAAAATTCCCCTTTTCTTCTGAGATTTTTTGTATTCTTTTTTAACTTCCTTTGATGTGACCTACATGTTCAAGCTTTGTGGCTGTATTCTCCCATTGATTACACTTTTACGTATCTTTAAGCGCCTACTTCCGATTTTGAAAACTCCATTTCCGGTTTACTAATTATTCTACAACTCTTTCGCTTCAAATTATCGAGGAAGCAACAACAGCAACAAACAAAAAAAAAAAAAAAAAAAGAAAGCATAATCCTAAATTCATTTTTTTTTTTAATGAAAACAGAGAAATTTCGTAAATTTACCCTAAAATAAAGATTTTGAGTAGTCACAAATTTTGAAATCGAATTTAAACTAATAAGGTTGGGTAAATGAAACTCAAGTCCCCCACAATTTTTAACACGAAATATAAATAATTCTTCACACTGGTAGGTTTCTAGTTCAGAAATCAAATTTCCTATAACAATTCTACACTTTTTCTCATTAAAAAAATAATCGATTTAATTGCATGGTATTCCGTTTACAGTAAGAAATGCCTATTCGATGAGCCTCAAGGAACCCCCACCAAAGACAGAGATCACTCCAAATTTAAAGAAACGCCTGGACAAGAATGGGATGCCCATGACCAGTGCAAGATATTTTTGAGGGATGAAGATGCAACAGTTTTCAATGAAACTGTATTTTCAGTAAGTACTTGCATAATCATTGTGTATGTTTCGATTTACTTAATTAATTATTGGTTATATTTAAATATATAATATATTAGTTATACACTAAAAGGGCTGAAGAAAGAATATGTGAGTCTCGTGGTGGAGGTTATACAAGAGGTTCTTAATGGGCTCAATTCATGTGACGTCATAGTCACATGATAGTGAAAGCCATGTGATTCTAGCCAATCAATTCAAAACTCATGCGACGTCATAGTCACAAAATAAAAAATATCTAGTGTTTCCAGCTAATCAGTTCATGCGCTCCGGTGTTGTCAAGTTTTGTTCTTTGCAGAAACTTTCTCTTAAAAAGTACATTGTATACAAAATGTATTTTGTTTAAAAGAATAAACATAAAATATGATTTTTTTTTAATTTAAAAAAATATTTTTGAAGAATTTTTTACCCCTTGCATTTAAACAACTTTATCCAAATATGAAATTCGAAATTTTATCTGAGTTTTACAAATAGAACAACAAGTACAATTAGTTTAATGTTTGTTTTGAATTAAATGGAAAACACGTGCTTGTTTTTATCATGTGACTTCATGAATTGAGCCTATTGTGACTAGATTTTAAAAAAATATATCAAATCAGTTTTATTTATGATGGGATACTAAGCTTAAGAGCGTTTTGGTCTCGAGTAGATTTCTCGCCTGATTACCCACATGTTTAATGAAGTCTTTAATCAGTTAGATCTCAGTGGTTCCCAAACTTTTTTAACCCACAGACCCCTTTTTATAGCCAAAATTTCCTCACGTACACTTTTTTAAAGTCAAAACTTCCCCAAAGACCCTCAAGGGAAAAAGATACATAAATGCATAATGTAAAAAATAATAAGAAGAAAACACACACACACACACATTTTGTTGAAGAATTATTTATTAATATTATCTTCTGTTTAAAATAAGATAAAAAAAATTAATGATTTTGATGAGCTTCATGAGATGTTATAAGTGTATTTATGGCCATCTCAATGTTTATGTGTAGCAACCGCAAATCCTCACAAGCTCTAATTTTTCGTCGGTTTCCATTTTTTTGTGTGATGAGGTTTATAACGGTACTGAATCTTCGTTCTACCAAATTGGAAGATGAGAAAGTAGTCAACAACTTCTGTACAATAACCCATAATGCAGGATATAAAATTGGGATCAGTTTTTGCAACCAGAATTTGTGATATCCTTGTTCAAACACACACACATTGGTTTAAGTCCCTCTTTTGTAGATATTTCAATAAAATGCTCCCGTATAAAAGTATGGATTCATTTGTGTTTGCGATCTGAGTTTGTCCGTTCTCAAAAGGGTTCAACGTCCAGTCGGGAATATCCAAGTGAATTATTGTTATTTGTTTCAATTTCCATAAAAATCAAATCAATTTTTATTTTTCATGAACCCCCTGAATAATACTGGAGACCCCTGGGGATCCATAGGGACCACTTTAGGAACCACTTAGTTAGATGAATACTTTGTGAGCTTCTTAAGCGAATCGGACCCTGCTAATTTACTATTGCTCTCTCTTGCACTTTTGTAACTATAACGAAGATATTCAGGGCTCTTTCACTTCTAGGCTGATAGGTACAGATGTACAGTTTCGACATTAGTAGCAGTTCAATGATTTATTTTATTCAACGTTCTTTTTATTATTATTATTTTCATTACAAGATGAAAAAGGATGTTTGAAAGAACATATTGAGTACATGTTGTTGAGAAGTCTCTGAAGGATCATTAAAACAGTATAAAACTAATTTGTTGTAAAATAAACTATTATTTTAAACGGCGATTGTCTTAATAATTATATTACATCATTTTTTCAAAAGAAATTTAATAGTTTATTCCCCCGTAAGTTACTTGGATAAATCGGATGAATGACACGAAATTTATCTTTTTTAAAGGTTCTTCACTGTTTCGAAAAGAATTAATAAACGAAACGCTTCTATAGTTGATATCACTGCAGGAAAAAAATATATATCTAAACATTTTCATTAGCAAAAATTCTGTTTTACTTTTGCTAAAATGAACTATTCAAGAAATCTGGATTTATTTAATAAAAAATTTTCACATATGAAATATATTTATATTTTAGAATTTTCTTGCAATATATTTTTTATAAAATCAATGCGCTGTTCCATTTTATTACATACAGGTAACCTTTTATTGTATTTTACATCTAACATTGCTTTTTTATTCCAGAACTTTTAAATATATATTTTTTTTATTTAACTGGTTATGGAAAGTTAGTGATAGCCCCCTATTTATTATCTACAGATTTGTTCTGCGTGGATATCTGCCTCTCGTCGCCTTCCTGGATATATGATTTGGAAGAAAATGTATCCATTTTTGAACATAGCACGCATGGCCTGACACAATTCACAATTAACACAATTGTCACACTTTTTTTTTTAATGTAGGGTGATTGGATTCATGAAATAAAATATGCATAATTACGCAACTTTATGGTTTTTTCGCATTTCCAGTGATTAATAAGTTACTCGAATATATATAAACTTATTTATTGTTTATGGTACTTACGTATTACACAGTCGAGCAGTTTCGTCATGCTAAAAGACATCGCCAATTCGAAAAATGTCGCCAAATACTTTTATTCTTATTGTTACTGCTTTTGAACGTGCGTGGGAACGGTTTTCACTATTGACTTTGTATCGCGGCTTTTGACGATGTCTTTTGATTTGACGAAATTGGTCGATGGAATAATACTAAGTACCTGATTTATAAATATTGTGGAGCCTTTTACTTTAATTATAAATGTATCAAAGGTTGTCTCATTTTTTTTTTAAAAAAGGATAGGTAAAAATATTTTCTAAATTAATTAATTTTCAAATGATTTTTATAATATAGAAATGTAGAGTTTTTCAAAAGTTTCGTTGCATGTGTATTACTTATAGATGGTGTGCCAGGAAACATTATGTAAGACGCCTAAGCGAATAGGTTATTATGCGGCGGGTCCTGCTCTGGAAGGAACTTACTGCGGAAGCAAAAAGGTATGAGTTTTGTAATTAAGTAACGTTAGTAATTTAATAAAGTTTTAGTTTAGTTCTTTTAAATTTAGTAGAAAATAAGGAATTAGAGTTTGGTATCACGGGGCAAGGTGCCAAGCACTCCTTTATTGTCGCTGGAATGGAATCTAAGAAGGCGGCCTAGTGGTTTCAAATCGTCAGGAAGTTAATTTTAAAGAATTGTTTTGAAAAACTTTGAAATATATTTTAAATGAAGAATATAGAAAGAGATTGTGAATAACCAAGATCAATCAATAAATAATGAATATTAATATAATATAATATAATAAAAAGGTACATGTACTAATAATATAATATTATGCAGTTTAACAATCATATAATTTAATAGTAATTATAAAAAAAGAATAATCACCGTATTGTAATATAATAACAATTATGCATAAGAATACTCATATAACACAATAATTATAAATAAGTAACATAATAATATTTAGAAATAAATAACAAAATAAAAATTATAAATACATAGCATAATAATAATCATAAATACATAGAATAATAATAATTATAAATAAATAACATGATATGTAATAATATGTATAAATAAATATAATAAAAAAACAATTATTATAAGTGACGAATGACGCACACATACATATAATAATAATTGTATTTTTATATTATATATTAATAAAATAATTCAAATGCAATGCCAATGATTAAATTTTTAAAGAAATCGAATTAAAATCGTCTGAAATTAGTAGGGTTACTGAGGGAAAAACAAATAAAAATTAATTCTTTTTTATACGTCATCCCCATAGCAACCACATTTTTTGCCAGACGATAAAAATACCAATATAACTATATTGTAATGTTATCGCTAATCTTGGCAAACATAAACAACAACTTGGGGCGTGTCCTGTAATATCAAATTAGCACCCAGAATAATTAGAAAAAATAAACGGAAAAGGGTTTTTTTTTAAACCTGAAAAAACAGTTATTAATGTGAAGCAAAAAGGATTAATAATGGTTTTAGATATTACTTTTGCATAATTGTGTATAATTTTTCTTTTGAATAAAATATAATTCTTTATTAGTTAGTTTTTAGTTATTATTTTGTAGGTTTGTGTAAATTATTAGGAATTATAATATTAATAGGTCCTTATAAGCAGGTATAATAATAAAAAAGTGTGGTTATAAGTTTTATAAATTTTTATAAACATAAAATATATTTGAAACAATGGTATGTGGTTAATATTTCCTGAAAATTTTAGTTTCGGCGTATTTTTAAGTGAATTGATATTTTTAAAGATGCTATACAGTTTTTGAACTTTTATAAGACAAATTTGTATGAATTTATTATATGACGAAGTGTGTGTCACGGTAGTATAAATAGTTTACATTTTTATCAATAGATGGCATCACCACTCATTTATAATTCTGTTCTGTTGCATCATGGTTTTATTGTGATGTGACTGAAAGCTATCCTGAATTTCAAATAGTTTCGTGACAAGAAAAATAACATTATTGTATGAAATATATGTTACTGGATTTAATTATTATTTAAATTAGAGAAATAATTATGCTTACCGACATGCAAATTGTAAATGCTTTGTAATTTTATCCCCAAAAATAAAAGCTAAAAACTAATTTTTCCCTTAATAAGCATTTTTCATCTTTAGAAGAATATATTTATTCTTTTGGAATTTAATTAAATCTACTCACAGTAAAAAATGGATTTTTCAAAATCTGAATAGAAACAAAGTATTCAGTTGCCTCTAAATATAAAAAAGAAAATATAAGATCTCTAAATACTTTTATATAATTAATTCAAACTCTCCGTAAAATGTGAATATCGTTATATTTGATATACTTATCGTAACATCATTTGAATGATATTCGAACAGAATTCTCTACATGCATTTTTAAAAAATTTCAGTGGTGCCGAAATGGGGAATGTATTTCCTGGGGATCAGAGAAAATAAAAGTCGTGAAAGGTGGTTGGTCAAATTGGGACAAAGGAAAATGCAAATCTGGATGTGTTAAAAAATCGAGAGCGGTCATTGTAGATAAGCGATACTGCAACGATCCAAAGTAAGTTTGGTGCGCCAATTTTTATTTCATGTGTTTTTAATATACGAGATGAGTCTGACATATCCTTTCATCACATCTGTAAAAGCTTTGTTAGAATTAAGTCTATAGCACATTTTGTGGAGGTAATAAGTATTTAAAGGAAATATGACTCGTTAAAGGAAATTAAACAACGGATACACTTTTTAAATATTCCTGTGACGTATTATGACTAAAATAAATCAGTATATGAAATGAGAGTCTAATAAATGACTGAAAATGTTACACAAAAAATTTATTTTCGCTATCATTAATTTATCAGTTTAAATAAATAATTTTTAACTGTTTTAAAAGTGATTGTACGTATTATCGGTGTTCCTTATAAAAACACTAATTTATGAGGAATAAATTTAAAAAAAATTTATTAGTAACTAAAAATTAAAAGAGATTTTTCTTTAAGGAATAATAATAATAATAAAAAAGTACGAGTGATATGATAAATCAGACTTCAGAAAAATCTAATAACAAATAATGAATAAATCACAGAAAGAAATAACCACTTAAAACGAATGCGTGGTAAAAATGGAATGAATATAGTTATGAGATTTGTGAGGGAAATCGTAAACATCTTCATTTTAGGCTACTATAAATATCTTGTAGAGCATATAAAATGTACTTATAAATAAAAATGTATTAAAAGTCAACTAAAATGTACTTCATTGTTGTTATTGTTGTTAAAAAAAAGGCTAAATCAAATTATAAAATTTTATTTCAGAACTCGTTTGGATGTGGCTTTTTTTTTTCATTTTGTTGCATTGAAATTAAACCTTTCACTTTCAGTAAATCGTCGGCCAAATTATCAGAATGGGTAGCTCTACAAAGGAAACTAATTTGATATTCGAGTGCTACGTGTCAAGCGTTGATTGGCGGGATTCCTTAATCGCGCCAAGCGATACAAATGACGATACACATGTGTGACCACACGATACAAATATCAAGGTAACCATATTGTAATGTTATCACCCATCTTGGCAAACTTAAAGAACAACTTGGCGCGTAGCAATCCGATATCAAATTAGCTCCCCAGATGGAGTTATGCATTCTAATAATTAGGCCGACGATATGTATTTTTAATAAAAATTATTAATATCTGAATCCTTTTTTTTTTGAGAAATTCCCGAATTTCTTAAAGCAATTTAAAATAGTTTATTTTGTTTATTTAAAAAAAATTTAAAAGAGCTTTTCATTTACAATTACGCTTTCTTAATTTTTTTAATGCAGGCCTAAAAATACTGAAAAATACTGTGAAGGTGACAATTTACGAATCCATTTCTGTGATGATTCAAAAGTAAGTATGCAATATAGAAATCATTTTTAATGAAATATATATATATATATATATATATATATATATATCACTTTGTGATTAGATGTCCGTACTTTAAAAAAAAATGCACATAAAACAATTGTAATTCCTTCAAGAGGATATGGTACAATTTATAAAATAATCTTTGATTTAATGTTTCTTACAGTCTTTATTTCTCGCAACCAATGTATATGGATTACGTATAACAGCTTTTGTGTGTGCTGAAAATATACTACAAAAGACTAATCATTTAATTTTTTAAAGTAAAGTTTTAAAATTTATAAAGCTATTTTAAAATGCTACTCCTCCTGCAATAAAAGATGTACACACATGAAATTTGACAATAATAACAAAAGTTGGTACTAGTTTTCTGCTAGCTAGAGTTTGACACATATTTACGTCCCACGAGGACCATTGGCGACGGACCTCATAATTTTGAGCCAATGTTAAGTGACAAGGACAATATCTGAGATGGAAGCCCCTTTTCTAACTTCTACACGGCAACTACAAGAGGACGTTTGAGCAGGGACGTTTTAAGACTCTTTGAGGCCCTTGGCCTAGGGAAATCAAGATTTTCTTGAGGCCATGGCCTCTATGTAAAAGTAGGTCTTACCTTAGATATTGTCAAATGAAACAAATAAAAGTGCAGGACTTACAATCTCAAAAACCTAGGCCCAAACTGGCTCGGCCGATGGCCACATTTCGACTAAATGAGTTAATGATTGTTCATGGTATTAGGCCTAGGCATGGGCAATGTGGTCATCACATAATAATACAGTCTTACCACTTTTGTCAGTTGACAGGCAGTTTGAAATTCCCTGTTTTTCGGAGAATATATACGGGAATAATATTTTACCCCATTAAAATTATCCGGACAGACAGAGGATGGATTTAAGACAGAGTCGAGAATGAAACGAGACCTCTACCGAGGTTGAGGCCCTTGGCCCGGGCCCAGTTGGTCCATGCTTTAAGATGTCCCTGCGTTTGAGTCTCAACATATTTAATGTGCATCGGCTGCTTCTGCATGGTGGGTCTTCAGCGGTACTAGGCTCGAACTCATGACATGCCTGTGGGGATTCGTGATCTCGACCACGAGGCTACTACGGCCGCAGAGTTTTCTACTAACATGATTGATGTTCGTAAAATACTTCTTTTTTTCTGAATGCTTATTGAAAATTCATTGAAGAATGTGTTAATTCCAAATTTAACTAATTTTTAAAATATAAATATTGCTTTTTTTTAATTCAAAAATGCATACTTCTGTTACATGTACTGTTAGCAATATATATATAAAAGTTTCAAAGCATTTGGCACACACACAACAGAAAAAATGCCTTAGCATTTTATATGAAGATAAATGTTATTTTTTTCTTTCTGCGATAACTCCGTTTTAAGTTTTCATTTCCCATTAATATGTGATTAAAAATGAACGTAAAAGTTATCATTGCTCTGAATTTTTTTTACTTAGGGCTTTCAATTTTTAGATTGGATTATAGAAATAATATAAAGAATAATTTAGGATGCAAAAACTTTATTTTAATTTTTGACCAATTTTTGTCAATTGAATCGTACTTGTGTCCGTAAAGTAAGAAATTGAAAATTTATCATGCTGTAAATAAAATTAAATCTTTTGAAAGTACTTAGTATTTTTTTACGTACTTAATGTTTATAAAATGATTTGATTTTGGAACTCTTGTACTTTTAAAGCAAAATTTACAGAGGTTTAAAAGGCATTTCTTAGGCAAATGAATAATGAGAAATATATTCATGATCAACATTATTTTAAAATAGAACATGACTAATTCATTGATGAAATCATTCAAAAATGTAATAAGTACAGGAGAGAATCTCATTAGGATTCTAGAACATTTATTTGATTCTTGGTTCTAATTTTTTCATTAGTTGTGTAAAAAGTATGTGGAGCCAGTGGATTATGCGAAACAGAGATGTGAATTCTTTTCGAAATACGTACCAGATATTACCCCTGTTGGTGTGCAAGTAAAATATAATGAAAGTAAGTAAATTGAAGTTTTTAAATTTTATTTTTTTTTTATTTCAGTTGTTTTTCTTGTTTTATTTTTTTTAATGTGTTCAGTTTAACAAATGAAATTAATTTCATGAGGAATAATTAAACGCAGAGGATTATTACCTTCAAAACTTAAATACTACGATGGAAATAACTAACATTATGTCAAGAAAAGATATGCATGTAAAAGAGAATTTATCCAATTCACGAAAATGATCTTGCTAATTGCAAATGGAATAGTTTAAATTTTGTCAATAGTTATTTTCGTACTTTTAAAAGAACATAATATTTTAACTAGTTAATTTATTTTCTTGTATGACACATGAGTTATAAAGATTTTCAATTAAAAATAATTGAAATAAATAAAATATTTAAAAAAAAATAATGTAAAGGCTATTTCTATTAGCTTGATTCGCTCTAAAAAGAAAATAGAATAATTATATGGCTTCTTGACCGCAACACTCAAAAAACTGCAGTTGCTCTTAATATCTTTATGGTGGTTTAGAAGTAGCGTACCTGCTTAGTAAGCCCAAGGTTGCGGGCTTTATCCCGGCTAGAGTCGAAAGGTTTTCTGGATGAGAAAATCGTAGGTATGCATGTCATATGGTTATGGAGCATGCAAAAGATCCCTTAAGTATCAATTTGGTTCTGGTACTCTTGGCAAAATTATAAGTCTATGTAATATTTAACATCCGACGAGAGCCCGAATTAAATTAATTGAAGCGTCCAAATTTGGTAGCCACCACTAGATAATGCCACCACTGAAATGGCTTTCCAATTTGGGGACTTTCCGTTTATGTAAGGGTTTAGTTGCTAATATGCAGCCCATTAGGAAAAAAATTCTTTATATTTAAGTTAATTCTAAAACATAATATAGAGGTATTAAGATCAACTGCAATTTTTTGAGAGTTGTGATCAAGACGTCATACAATTATTTTATTTCATACTTTAAGAGCGTATCAAGCTAGTAGAAACAACCTTCATATTAATTATTTTTTTATTTTATTTTAAAGTTTTTTTCATTTTGTAACTTATTTAAGGTGTACTTTTTTCAATTTGCTACTTATTTACTTGTTACCTTTTCCCTTAGAATGAAATTTACAATTAAAGATGTTTTCTTTTATTTGATATTTTATCTTTTATATTCGAATAAAGCAACAAGCATGTCTTAAAATTTTAGTTTTTAGACCGATTAATTTATTTCTTTTACTTTGATTTATATAAAGCATTTACGCGTTAAATTTGTGTTCACGTGACCAGAGACTCAGTTTTATTATGTTTAATTTATTCTAATTTTTGTAATTCTATTCATTTAAATATTTTTCACTTCTCACGTCTTTACACATAATTCAAATTATCAACAAACTCATGTAAATCACTAATTATCTATGATTTAATTCTGTTTTAATTAAATTTTGGAAAATTGATTATTTTTGGTTATTTTTTATGTTTTTTTTTGTTTTTTTAAAATTTAATATCTGAGACTCAGCAAACAGTTTTTTTCAGCTTGGCCTTTATACTTGAAAAGCCAGTAGCGCCCTCTATTAGTGAGACACGACACGAATCCCTTTGCGTGCCATCGTACGCAAGCGGATTCGGCTGAACGACATTTTATGACAGAGTTGTGTACCTTAAAATAATCTTTAAAAATAACTTCATGTAATTTACTTATCAAGTCTGCTTTCCTTCAATTTTAAAATGAGATTCAGTTCTGTTCACACATATTTTCAGACAGAAAAAAACTGAAATTAAAGCTATATTCTATTTTTATAATCATATTGTAAAAAGTATCACATCTTACTGTAGTATTTATTTTGGGGTAATTTTTTACTACATACATTTTGTACCGTATTCCATCTTCTATAATGTGATTGTAATTACTTAGGAAGTAAAAAAAAAAAAAAATCACAAATTTATTAAATGTTTCTAAATTTTTAAAACACATTGAGATAATTATGAGTAATATATCATAATCCCACAAACTAAGATTAATACTACCTTTTTCCTATCTAAATTGATATTCCAAGTTTGAGCAGTGCCGATTTAAGCTCATTTTGGGCCCTGGGCTCAGAAGATCAACAGGACACTGGTGGATCGAAATTTATATATAGAAAATCTGGTTAAGTGCAGCTTATCCAGGCCCTCCCTGCAGGGGCGGCAAATTTTAAGGGCGGCCTTTGGATCAAATTAAAAAAAAAATTTTTTTTTTGTTGCAAAAAATTTGATATATTTTCTGAAACATTATTGGTTGTGTGAATTTGGTATTTCATTTAACGTATCTTGTTTCTTTATTTTGTACTCTGTATATTTAACGACAGTTTTCCTTTATGTAGAAACTTGAAGGGTTCGAGGTGGCAGTATACGTAAAAGCATGAAATTTAATATGTTTATACACATCTTTCACTAGTAACTTTCTCCCATCCCGAAGTGAGATCACAACGGACATTTCTTTCGCCCTTATAATGTCCGGTTTCAGTTATCCAAAAGGATACAAGGGTAATAAGAAGTTTTGGTTGATAGAGAGCCACAGGAGATGTTTTATTTTAGTCTTTAATGTAGTTACTATGAGTTAAAACAAGCGCTTGGGATCCCTTCCATTAGTAGACTATTTTTCGAAGAAATTGGTCTGCTTAAATAGACGATTCCTTCTCTTTTACTCCACTCGTTTGAAATAATAACAACTAATTATGTCTTTAATTTCGAATTATTTTGAATTTTTTAAGATTTAAAATAATATATATTTATAGAGAGAGGGGCGGCATTTTCCATTTTTGTCCGGGGAGGCTTAATTGCTTGAGCCGGCTCTGCTCCCGGCCCCCGGTTTCCTGGGTGTCCACCCAAAGCACCCAATGGATAAACCGGCACTGAGTTTGGGTACTGTTTGCTGGGAGGTTTTCTAGGTGAAGATAGCCGTGATAGGAACTTTTATTTTGAAAATTAAAATATTAATTTTCTTTTTACTGATGGGCATGTTCATATAACCATCTCTACTAATAATATTAATTCACAGAGCGACAATGGCAGTCTTGTGCCGTTTACTGCAAAATGAAGACTGGTACATGGTACACTCCACGTCAAGAGTTCAACGACAGAGGAATTGACACTTTCTTTCCTGAGGGCACTTGGTGTCACAACGATGGACGAACAGACTACTTCTGCCAGAACAGACTTTGCCAGCCTCCTCCAGTAAAGGGCAGGGCTCTTATTCCTGGTAACCACTACCCAAGGGGTCTTGACCCGGAAGTAGATGTTCCAGTACTGAACAATGCCCATCCTAAAGGTGAAAACAGGGCTCCAAAGAAGCTCCAAGAATACTTCCAGTACAATGAAGGAAAATTACCACCATTACCGGGTCCTGATGATTTAGGCCGGCCGAAAGAAGAAGATTATGAAATAATTGATTATGTATCGCCAAAAGTGTAACAAATATGCATTTTTTCTATTTTTTTCATAAGACCATCGTTGAGAAGTTCGTTTTCAATATTAAGAAAATTTACATGTTGTTATATTTGAAACTATTGAGTTTTGATTTAAGAAGATCAAATTAGGAAGAGTATGTTATGTAATATTCACTATGTACCCAGAAGCACATGTAATAAATTTTTTTTGTACTTTTTCATAAATATTGTGTCGACAAGTTTGTTTTCAATATTCCAAAAAAAAAAAACCGATGAACGATGAATAAGAATATCCAAAGATTGATTTAAGAAGATATTCATTAGAATATACCGCTTAGCATAGTAGTTCTCAAAATATCCTAAGAATCTCTTAGATATTTAGAATTTTCTTTGATACTTTATAATGTATCTCAAATAATATTTAAAAAAAACATTCCAGAATGATTATAATAGGCTCATAAGCGTTCCAAAAATCTCTGGATTTCAGTCCAGGTCCGAAAAATCTTAGAAATTACTGTCTGAAATATCTTAGTTTGATGTTTGTTGAAATGGTTAGCTTTTAAGAGGCCATAAGTGGATTCCATTTCGTTTTATCGCAGAGAAGTTGATCTTTAATACGGAATATATTTAAAAATACTGTGAAGTAAAAAAAAAATTCTAAAAATAAAATTTAGCAAAAAAGTTAATGCGTGATGAAAAAACTTTTTTTCCCATCTCAGAGATTCACTTTTTTATGGTAGAAGATATACATAACAATAACTAAGAAACAATTAATTTAATCTGAAAGAGGAAATCCGTAGTCATACTTACTTTTTCTCCTTTCAATATTTTACATGGATTATTGTGCATACCCAATATAAATTTAATACTAATATATACATTTTTAAAACCATTTAGTGAAAAAAGAAGCAAAGTTGTGATACCCCCCAGCCCGGGGGTATCATCTCTTCCTCCACGCTACCTAGATTTGTAGGTATAAATGATTGATCACTCAAATTCACCATAATAAATCTAATTTATTATGTCTAAATATATATTGATCAGCACAACACAAGTCTTACTAGAGGGATATAATCAGGAGTGATACTAAGTAATTATAAATTCTAAGCAAATAGCGCCTGGAATCTTAATCACTATATTTATGAAAAGCTATCCTAAGAATAATTATCCGCCTTAGATTCCTTAACACACTAAAGTCCGTTCTATAATTACTCTTTTATAATTAATATCTTACCAATATCTCCCGGCGATCAGCATCTCAGCTTTCTGTCTTTCTTCTATTCTATTCTTATACTATTCATCTACTATTATTCTTCTATTCTACAACTATCCGACTTCTATTCTCCTTCTATCCGACTACTATTCTACTCGCACGAGAATGCTAAAACTCCAATATATATCTATTAACTATATATATATATATAATCTGCATGTCGCGGTTTCTTCTTGAGAGGATTGAATTGAAATAATGCCATTCTGGCCCCAAAGATTCCCCAAGAGGATTTGTAAGAAAATACGATAAAGCCTCGTCACAAAGTTATAGAAATCAAGCATCGGATTATTTTATGATAGCAATAACAGTTTATATATATTTCAGATAAAATTTTCACACACTTCACCAAACTATTTTCTCAATAATGTCTTTTCTCATACACACACACACAAGTAGCTTTTTCCCCCTTTCTTTCTTGGTTGTTGTTGATTTTGATAAATTACTGAAGAATCATTTGTAGAGAAACATGTTATTTAATGTTTTCAAAATAGTAACAAAGGGTAATGCAATAAATTATTAGACATGGGGCTAAATACTAAATGAAATTCGAACTAATAAAGAAAAGTAAAAAGGAGCACTGGGAAAAAATTGAGACACAGAATTTATTTTAGGCTCAAAGTACTAAAAATTTATATATATAAAAAAAACCATTATTATTATTTTTTTTTGTTGTTGTTGTTTTATTTAAGGTATCCGTCTACGTTTGGGGAACCGTGATTTTAAAAAGGCGCACAAATGGATAACTTTCTTGATATTTAGTGTCACTTAGATTAGAATACATGAATAAAATTGTTTTAAGGACATTTTGACAAAAAAGTTACTTAAATACAATATTTCAGCCAAAAATTAACTTAGAATAAACTTTTTTCAAAATGTTCTCCTTTCGTGAAAAATGCTTCTATTATAATAATATTTTGCCTGTATATAGCTCAAACCTCTGTACAGAGGCTCAACTATGATTTTTGAAAAATTCGTATTATTTTCAGAGTTACAATCATTTTAAATAATTATCGGCGTTTTTTTGTTAAAATCCCCCCCTCTGTGTTGTCGTAAAATACGGATAAACCCACTTCTAAGTTATATATTTCAAAAATTCTAGTTGAGCCTCTGTAAAAAGGTCTGAGATATATACAGGCAAAATATTATTATAATAGAAGCATTTTTCACAAAAGGAGAACATTTTGAAAAAAGTTTATTCAAAGTTAATTTTTAGCCGAAATATTGTACTTAAGTAATTTTTTATTGTAATACTATTCTTAAAACAGTTTTATATACATTTTCTAATCTAAGTGACACTAAATATCATAAATATTATCCATCTATACGCTTTTGAAAAATCACGGTTCCGAACGCTGTCGTATACCTGAAGTTTCAAAAACAACTTATATACAGAAAAATAATTTCTTTGTCTTGAAAGATAGAAAAAAAAATATATTGTAGATTAGGGGAAAAAAAATAGAAACCTAGTATTATATTGTGCCTTTCTTTCTCTACTTCAAAATCAGTCACAGAGAAAAAAAGACACAGTTTTAGAAATGATAATATATTCCTTCGAAATATATATTGATGCGTATATTATAAAGAGATATAATTAGTCAATAATAATATTTTTATACATATAAATCGAAATATTTGAATTTGGTAAAGGTACCTGAAAAATATTTAAATTAAAAGCACCTCTTTTATCAAAGATATTAAGGGTATGTAATTTGTAGTTTGTTATCCGTAATATACAACAATACAAGTTAAATAAAAGCTTGTAAAAATGTTTCCATGTGTGTGTGTGTAATTTAATTATTTATTTTGTTTGAAAGTACTTTCTCATAGATTTGGTAAATGATTGATGTATTTTCCAAATGTGGCTTTCTTATGCGGTCCCTCTTCACCGCATAAAAAAATTCTGTAGTATGTCGACAAAGTTGTTAGTTTTATGTAGTATTTATGAAATATTTTCGAACATTTTTTTTTGCGCGGTCCCTATCTACTGCACAAAATCATGTTACATCCAATATCCGGCTGTGTTATATTTTTTTTTATTTTGGGGTTGAGTTTGTCATTTCATCTTTTTCTTAAAAATGCCAAATAAATAGAAAAAAAAATATGTTTGACTGGAATGATTGCGATTACAAGTATGAAGGATAATCGCATCTTAAGGCAAAGTATCAATATCGAAAAGTACCAACTATCATCCAATAGTCACTGACTTTGCAGATAACATTTTTTTTTCAAAAGTGTGAAATTGTAACAGCATCTGTAATTCTTAGAATGTTTTTACTATACTGATGCATTGTACTTACATGATCAATCACTCCTTTCTTCAACCTGATAGGGAAACTAAAAGGGAGTGAAAGTCACGCTTGAAAGCTGCTGATAAGAAGATAAGAAATAGAGAGTAGAGCATCAATCAACAAGTCTCAAAGATACTGAAATACCTTTGAGGTGTGTTGGCAGAATCACATTCCCTACAGGGTTGATTAGAGTTAAACCAGCGTTTCACAAACTCGGGGCGCGTGATAACTCTACGAGAGGGTCGCGAGCACATTGAAAAGTCGAAAACAAAAGATTATTTAAAAAAATTTACTTATTTACTGAAAGTAAACTTACAAAACACTTCCTGACATAATAAAAAATAGAATAGGCATTTACACTGATATAATACACTTATAAATGTATAAGTACTGCACACACAATGTGTTTTATGATGAATTTAACAATACTAAGTTAAGAACAAGTTTAATAATTATCAGCGACCCAAAAGGGCTTGTCATAGATAAAATATACAAAAATTAACACTTATCGCTTACCTTGATAATTAATCCTTGAACTGTCGATCAAAAGTTACGCGATTCGCTCCACAATGCCACCGTTTCCACGTAGGCACGCGTGTGTGATGTGAGGGGGGAGGGCAGGAATAAATAGACAAATCCTCTGAAATGAGTAAATCCTTCGCTAATACTGTCAAGTTCCTTTTATTACATTCCAAAGCCTTCGGAATAGTTATATGGATAGCAGTGCACAGAAAAGATCGTACTTCTTAAATACGAACGTATACGTCCGGGTCAATTAACGCTTTGGTTGAGCGAGACGTTTATATATGTCGGTGGCACTTAGTTTTAAGTCGTATTGTAGTTGTAGCATCAAAGTATAGTATTATTGAATTCACAATACATGGTATTGTATGGAGGGGTGCGCGATGACAATTATGATTGAACATTGGGTCGCCAATATTGAAAGTTTGAGAAGCACTGGGTTAAACCCCCCTAAGAGTCATTCGAAGATTAGGGTCACAAAACCAATGTGTTTTCACTAATTGCAATAAGGAAAATAGAAATATTTGAACCCATTGATCCTTTCTGATTGCCTTAAATGTAGTTTTTCTTCCTAAATTTCTAAATTTTGTTAAACAGTACTCCACTCCTCATACAAAGATTTTGCCACGGTGTCCTGAAACAATTGGAATACTTCTAACCCTTTTAATACATTAGGGTGGACCGAATTTTTTTTTTCTTTCAAAATTTAAGAACCTACCTATGTGGAAAAAATATTCCCTGGTATATAGACGAAGGGAAAAATAAAACAAAAAAAATAATTTTTATGTTAAGTACTGTCACAAGGAGAAGGAAGTTTAGGTATTTCAAAGGCTTTTTACAGTAAAAATTCAAAGTAATTTTTGTTAAAGAACATCAAGTATTTTAATACTTCTAAACTTTTTTTGGGGGGGATGAGAGGACACGTGCTAAATAGTTGCAAAAAAAAAGTATCAGGTACATTTAACAGCTTCTATTATATTGATTTTTCGAAAAACATCCTAATGTCGAAATGGCAGTGCACGATAAAGAATACGAAAAAAAGTTTCGATCGGACTGATTCGACGGGGCTGGGAGAGAGTTGAGGTTATGAAAGGTCCCAATGCAGATTGTATTACTCATACTACTCAGTATTCATTTATCAATAATAATCGCCATAAGTTATTTATATTGAAGAAAAATAATTTTACTTTGATTCTAAAATCATCTAACTAAAATTAAGTCTTTTCCATTTTTTTGAAAATTTAACCCTTTTCTGACAATATTTTGAAAATAATTTTTAACCATCTTTCTCCTAATCTCCATACCATAGAGCAGGGGTACTTAACCCTTTTTTCTGCTGGGCCGCATACATATGTCAGCCATTTCAAGCGGGCCGCATACATATGTTAGCTATTTCAAGCGGGCCGCAAAATGAGGTTAAACAAGGGGGGAGGGAGGTTTTAAGACCAAAAAAGATAACATTGGAAACTTAAAATGTGGAAAGTTGATCAAAGTATTATGACTTCTGTGGTTTTTTTTTAAATATTATTTTTTAAATTTTTTAATTTTTGTCACTAACACTAAATTAAAAGAATTTAATAAACGCTCCTTCACAATTTTTGCAACGATTTCATATGATTATCAATAATACAACAAACTTCATAGGATATCTTTGTTGCTGCTGTGACATTACCACTGACAAAACACTTTGTTTCTGTTGCAAAGAATATTCAATAAAGCCTATTTACATCTCTTGAAAGAGATCTTGGAGGAAAAGTGTCATTAAATGATTCCTGTTTACTGATATTTTTAAATACAGCCCTTTTTCGTGACAAATCAAACAAGTACTGATTTTCGTGTTTGTTTTTCACTACAAAACAGTCAGCCCCGAAATCATTTGAATATTTTTCGCTTGCAAGGTATGAAAGATTATTAAAAATTAATTCCACCCATAAAATTGTCACTACTCTCCTGTTGTTTGTTATCACTAACCATAACCGTTACAAATAGAAAAAAGAATATCAATTCGCAGTCGTACGACATCGACAGCAAAAAAGCAAAATTCATATATTTCATTTCTTGTTAAAGAATTTTCCACCTAATTTTTAATACATTGTCTTAAATACAAGAATTTCTCAGAGGAATGGGTCATGATCGGGCCACTTAAAAAGGCTCGGTGGGCCGCACAGGTTGCTTATCGCTGCCATAGAGCATCGTTTTCGTATAGGTAGTTTCCACTTAATAATAATTTTCTCCCATATAACAGCAATCTACCCCAGTGGTCTTCAAGTTTTTTCAACTCTCGGAACCCCTAGAACTTGAAAGTGCTTTCTTAGAACCCCGTTCGATACACGTACTTCAAATGATTGATTGATTGAATATTAACGTCGCACTGTTCAGCT